>JAVQIZ010177376.1:0-13416 GCA_036023535.2 Galaxias brevipinnis | reverse complement strand
ATACATATTGTTATTGTGGTTTCAATATATAGCTACAAATAAATATGCTGATGTGCTTTCATTTTTATTTCATTGACCGC
Source organism: Galaxias brevipinnis (assembly GCA_036023535.2). Taxonomy (NCBI): domain Eukaryota; kingdom Metazoa; phylum Chordata; class Actinopteri; order Galaxiiformes; family Galaxiidae; genus Galaxias; species Galaxias brevipinnis. Next base: position 13,336 of record JAVQIZ010177376.1, on the reverse strand, counting down.
AAATGGTACTTTCTAAACAGGTGTATGTGGGTGTGGTGGAGGAGAGGGAGCTATGAGACTGATGGAGAATTATCTCTGCCTAATGAACTCAGATTACCGATGGGCAACTTTCCCAAATATGTTCCAAATATGCCACCTACAATGGCACAGTCTTTTAGGACGCATAGGCCCATAGCGCCCAAATGGAGCTTTCAACCCATCACCAGTGTGCTGACTCCTTTTCAGCATACTGTGTATGCGCATCCATGTATGCGAGTGGGAGAGAGAGGAGACACCGAGACAGAGAGAAAGAGAGAGAGAGAGAGATTGATAGAGAGAGATTGAGAGAGAGAGAGACATTGATAGAGAGAGATTGAGAGCGAGAGAGAGAGAGAGAGAGAGAGAGAGAGAGAGATTGATAGAGAGAGAGAGAGAGAGAGAGAGAGAGAGAGAGACGCGCATGCTTGAGATTAAACCTCTTCAGCGTAAATGGTTATTGACTGTTGGGAGATGGCTATACTGAAGTGTCAATCGACTTGGCTTTCCAGATAATGCTTAGCGCAAACAACTTAAAGACAACCTATTCCTTAAAGGCACACAATGTAAACCAAGGACTGGCTTAAAGCACTTGGGGGGGAAAAAAGGCTTATGTCGATCACTCTGCCACTTGATCTCTGTCGTGGAATTCCTTGTCGGATTTTTGCACGTCTCAATGTCCCTTTGAGACGAATGGTTGGAATACTTTGGATACTTGCTAGGATAAGTGGTCATCTTTGATAACTCCGAAGTGTAAAATGTCTGCACGAACAAGCAGGCCATGCACTGGACGGAGTTCATTTTACCCTTAGTGCAGGTAACATCTATTTTTCCTCAAACAAACCACATTACTTAATATATTTATAAGATGTCATTGTCACCTAATAAACAGGACAAAATAAGCTGCTGGGAGACATCCCAAAATTCCTCATCCAGACATGTACTTTGCAACCTCGAAGGCTAAACGCATCAGTGTCAAACTGGTTGCCTTAAAACTGCAGAAGACAGTGGCAAGATTATGTATTTGTTCTTAATCTTAACAGCCATATGTCCCGTATAAAACTAGAGTCCCCAGGATGGTTTAGAAGAGCAAAACACGTCACGTTAAAAAGCCTTGGATAACCTCTGGTTTGAGAAAAGAAAAAAACTAAAAACACATTGGTACGGTAGTTACATTGGGATGGTAAAGCTACACAATTAGCATTCCTAAGAGTATACATGTGTGATTTGTAGGTTGCTTGCTAATCCCAAAGGATTTAGAAAAGCAATGACGGGTTCGAGCTTGTAGTAAAAGCCCCGGCCCAGTTACCTCCAGAGAGAAAACAGATGTACGTCTGCGCTGCACAGCGCCACAGGCAGAGTGGCTTTCCCAGAAAATAGATTCTGTCAATAATTCTCTGGTGTATATGTGAGTACAAAGAAAAATGCACTCCAAACGTTTATCTAAGGGTGTTCAAGCCCAGCTGTTTGGGTCAGCTGTACAGTGGATAAACTATGTCACTTATTGGTCAAAACTGTTACCGGATTCGTATTTTGAATTATTAAATAGGTATACACTACTTGACTGAGTTTAAGGTAAATTGATAAGTGCTATGACTGTACTGCATCACACATCATTGAAGAGGTGGGTGCCCAAAGACGAGGATGCTACAACCGGATACTATTGATGTAACAATTGTCTGTGACTTACTAGTGCCAAAAGACATTAAATGCAATGAAGTGCATAGTTTCACTGACACAAATGATAACAGATATGATAATAATAATAATAATAATATATAAAATGATAATAGATAATGGGAGTAAACGAATGTGCACTTTAATCACTGAATTGAAAGAGTAACTTAGATGTGTGGCATTTCCCGAAAAAAAAGAGCAGCATTAGCTTTGTCCTTCACAAAGTGCAACTGAAGGCACTACATCGGAGCGAAAATAAAAGTCAATGGGAGAGAAACGCTGTGAACGAGTGTAGAAAACGTGGGACTTTAAAAACCGCTCCTGAAATGTTGTTTCCCCTTTACCGCCTGGAGGAACAAATAGGATTCCAGTGGTGGAATTGTGTCCGGCTTGTTTATTAGCGGGTGTAATGCATCAAGCTAGGCAAGAGCGTGTAAGGCGTCCTTTACACAGATGCAAAGGACTTTCTCAGAGAGCCGGGTGCGGGAGAGAAGGCGGGAGGGTGAGAAAGAGAGAGAGAGAGGGGGATTCACCATAAGAGAGAGAGGCTGAAAGGCGAAGAGAGGAAGTTGGAAGCGTAAGCAGGCTGCTTAACCCCCGATCGCTGTCACTGTCGCATTGAAAAATGGCATCCTCTCCCCTAGTGCTCTGGTCCAATTGTTTCTTTTATAAATCCCCTTTGAGATTGTATAATGAATTGAATGCTTCTTATTGTCATTAGAAAAACCTTTGCTAATGCTCGAGATTATGAGGCTCCATTATCGAGTCAATCAATTAATCACCGGGGCTTTATTTTCCAAAACCTCCTTCACAGCTGAACACTCCCAAGTCATTGATCAGTCAGAACGACATTGGAAACTTTGCATAGAAAGTTGAATAGCACGTACAAAAAACGGGTTTAGATTTTTGGTGCAGAAGTTATATTTAGCCAGTATGCATTCTTTAGATTCCTCCATATACTGTATGTTAAAGTAAAGGACTGGCAAAAATATATGCATTCATTATGATGCAACATATTAGTCTTTCAATTAAAAAAACAAACAAACTGATAGGTACTCAAAATTGGAAATGAGAATACCATATCTCGTCAGAACAAAGCACACTTATCGCCTTGCCCCACAACAGTATTGTCCAGAAGATCAATTGTGTACCATCGACTGAGAACTCAATGTCACATTCAGCATTGACAGTTGGCATTGATAGAAGCAGTGCCCTCTTCAACAGCTTCCCTTCTCTCCGGCAGACAGACAGGTTAAAGCTTGGAGCTCATGGATCCATGCTGCCCTAAACCCACCCAGTGCTCCTTCAACTGTTCATTTCCCTTACGGTAATATTTCAGGCCCATCAACCGTCCCATCAGACTAGTCCAGGTGCAACAGAGATGAATGGTGCTTCCTGGCGATATGTGCAAGCTCTCCGTAGACCTACATCATTATTAAACATGATGGATTAGTCATTATAGCCCCCCCATTTGCACGCACACATTGGGATTTGAACTGAGAGAGAGCGAGAAAGAGGGATGGATAGATAGAGAGAGAGAGAGAGAGAGAGAGAGAGAGAGAGAGAGAGAGAGAAAAAAAAAGAAAAAGACAGAGAGAGAGAGTGAATGAGAGACAAATGAAGTCGAGAGTGTCTGATGCCCCTTAGGGCTAAAGGCTATAATGGATACATGCAGAAAAGTATGAAAAGGAGGAAGTAGGCAGGGTGAAGGAGGAGGGGGAGTGCTCTCCACATGCCTGGTCAGACGAGCAGCGGGGGCAGGCATGCAGACAGACGGGGGACAAAAGCTCTGTTTACGCTCCAACGCTCCCCGCGTTTCCATACAGGCCGCGCATCACTTCTGCCAGATGCACTGTCCTGAGTGGTTGAGATCACCTAGAGCAATAGGAGAGAGCAGCCTCTTTCCTTTCTCTCGCTCCTCTCTTCCACTGTTTCGCCGACGACCTCTCTCTCTCGCTCTCTCTCGCTCTTCTCTTACACTCTTTCTCCAATGACCTCTCTCGCTCTATCTCTCTATCTCTCTGTTTCTGTTGCTTTTTCTAAAAATCTTTCTACAGATTTCCTCCTCTTTTTTTTCTCTCCTCTATTTCTTGCTGTCTTCACACTACATCCCTCTATCCAGTTTTTCCATTTCACAATGTTAGTGTGTCCTTTATCTGCCTCCTTTTCTATGCCTGCATAGCTTCTATCTCTTGCTTACATTGTCCCTCTCTCTCTCTCTCTCTCTCTCTCAACCTCTTTAGAATTAAACTTACCATATTCCATTTGCTAGTCGTTACCCTGAGCGTTGAATCCATTTACCTCTGAAAACAGTGCCTCGTTTATTTAGCCAAGGAAAAAAGTAATTTCTTGTCATCTTATCTGCCATCAGCACTTTTGCTATTATGATAAATTATATTCAGAAGAAAGACGGGGAGCTACTTCAATAACGCTCAGAGCTATTTGCCAAACACAGGGCTAAAATGGAAGTCTTTTTGTGATTTCCCTGACTCTTCTTAAGGAGGCACATACTTGGGAACTCCGGTCTATCGCTCCTTCAATCGCACTGAACACATGAAGCATTTGTAAATAAAGAAGATGTGGAAGGGAATACGATGAGGAAGAAGACACCCTCTGCTGTTGTTGTTACACAGAGACACCTCGCTGCCTGACTACCCTTCAACTACAAACCTTCCACGGACGGAGATGCGTGGTGTTTATAAAGAATGATATTTTATAATAAATTATGATCAATTATAATTATTTTCTGATATATTATGATATTTTAAATAATTTATAAAGCTACTTTTAGCTTGAGATAATAGATCAGCTATTAGCCAAAGCGGTTTAGACACACACACACACACACACACACACACACACACACACACACACAAACAAAGCACCGTGTGTGTGTATTTGCTCTAATCATCTACATTCGTTGTGTAAACCTTAACCTCAAAAAGAACATCATTTATAATAAAAAGTTGACTGAAGTAACTTTAGGAGCAAAACATATCTATTAGCTAGGTACTGGTTTTGCTGTAATTAGTCTTATTATAAACACACTATGGTTTGACAGGGTTAGCTGACAGGCCAGGCCAGAATCTTCTCCCACCAAGGACTCCTCTGGACAGTGTCAGAGGCCAGGCGAGGAAAACAGACAGGAGGCAGACCTGTGAGACAGCGCTCCGATTCATTAACCTTCATGTACCAAACATTCAAAAACAGCCAGGTCACGTTGGTCAAACAGCCATTTCTATTGTCTTGGAGTGAATTCATTTTAACGATACATCATATTCATGTGCGGATACGTGACACGCTTTGATTTATAATGAAGGCAAATAAAAAATAAGGGGAGACTGTGTTATATTTGTCACATTACTGACTAAACAAGATTAACATAACCCATATTCTACTGAAAGCAACCCATCCCCTTGGTTGTAGAACTTTGGTAACTTGAAACATGTCCGAGTGACAGTGTGACTCTGTAATCTTTAAAGGCCTGGGAGCGTGCTATCAGCCGATGCACACTCCAGATGCTAGCCACTCCTACTATAAATGTCCGAGGAAGCCGACATAACAAAAGGTACAGGCCGGAGAGGGAAGAACAGGGGCAATAAATTATTGAAATGACAGAGGCTAAGAGCTTGTACAAGAGATGAGAGGCGAGAGGGATTACTCACACTCGGGCTAACACTAGGCAGAACGGACATCTTGACTCCCAGGAGGCCATAATGGAACGGGGCTTACATCATCATGCCTTACAGTTTTTCAGTCCGAAGTTATCCCCAAACTTACAATAGCAGCAGATGGGAGTGTCTTATCTAGATGACATGAATTGCAATTTTAAGGCATACAGCGAGGGGAGGGGGTCTGGTAAATGTGACATTTATTTGAAAACCTAGACATGTTTAGTTAGTAGCTATAGAATAGCGAATCTACGGAAACAAACCCATTCACCTAAATATTAGTATTCAGCAACAGAAACATAATGCTGCCACAAAACTTTAGTTTTTTTCTCTGTCTCGACACAAAGTTGTTTGCCTTTAATTAGCGAGTACCCTTGCAGGCGGCTGGAAGAACTTTTGGAGAGCATCATTAGATGCATTAGGATTGACCCCAAAGTGCCCGATTAATCTACTAGAAAATGACTCGAGTATAACGGAGATCAAAGCATCTGCATTAGCACCCCTTGACTTCCTGGCTGGAGCTAACACCCTCCCAACGTAAAAAAAAAAAAAACTCTTCCCTCGAGTCTTACCCCCACAATGTTCCACAATTAAAAAAGAAAGCAAGGCAAATACGCAGATGAGCATGTAATATGTTACTGTCTGACAGTGAATCTCTCAAATAGGAGCTCTAATGACAGGTACATACGTCTTCCCTGCTTTACGTTCCCTGCTCAGCTACAAACCTAATCGTTTGGCTAATGGTAATTGAAATGACTGAGTAAAATTCATTTCTAAACGTTTGATAATAACGGTGTTGCATGTGATACGTTTAATCTCGTTAAAGGGGTTTGAACGAGGATGCTCATTTTCTCCTGAACCACATGGAATGCCTGGGAGTGGTAAGACAATTGGCCAAATAATTGCAGGATTAGCTGGGAGATTATAACCAATAATTAAAACGATAAATGGATTGCATCGAACCAGGTATGTTAATTAAACAGTTCAACACCAGATGATGAGAAACCTTATACAGAAACAGATCTCAGTTTGATACGCTGTAGGTTCAGTACCATATAAACTAGGAACACTGGAAGTCAAAAGATAAGGAAACGCCATATTATTAGCCTTTTAACTACTACTAAGGCATTAGGTTAGAAGCAGGGGATACAAATATTACATTTAATCTATACCACACATGGTCTATTAACAGTTGAGTGAGAATGTTACAATAAATAATTTATGAAGTATAATTATTCAGCATCTCCTAACAGTAATATTGTTTTTCGGCATGGCTAAACATTTTTAGGTGGCAAATAGTTATTAAATCATTGAGCAACTAATTTCACCACAACCACTGAAAAAGCGGAGTACATTGTGCAGGCTTTTGGTATCTAACGGTGCCAACGACAGAAATGCACACATCATCATTGGAAGCAATAATGATGAATTTATAGGCCCATGTGTTTACCTTTACCAAAACAAATCGTGTGCCTTAGCGGGCCCCCCGTTATCTATCACGTTCAATGTGCAATCCCAGCTCTTTTGTGGCTTCGGCAGATGTTTTCTCACTCGCTATCGCGCCATAAAGCATGGCATCCATCTTAGCGGGCGGGGTAGTTCTTAGCTAAACACCTATCTGGATCTTTTCTTTGTCTTAAATCACGCAGGGCACTGTACAAACACTGCCTCGCCCTGTCGATTCATTACACTGAGAAATATACACAGGATTATTTTCTGCAGAGGGGATCAATTCTTTGACGACAGTCAACTCGTCTTTTTTAATTACAATAATAAATAACTTGTCTTTTTGCTGTGATGTATGAGGTTAGGGTGGTTTAAAATGGATGGGAGAGTAGCATCAGTCCAATGTGGGGGAAAGTTTCTAGGGCCTTTGATTTAGGCAATGTGCTGTGATTCAGTTGTAAAACTTTGTAAAAGTTTGATTTGAAAACAGGAGAAATATATAACAATATTGGTGTGAACTAGGTGAAGAGCATAATTTGCAATTATGGAATCCAGATATTACGTTCTTGGAATGGTGAGCTGCTGTTTTTCCTATTTGAATGATATTTTGAATAACATATTTCCAACCTTGCTGAGAATTGCAGCAGCATGCTCTAATAGAACCCCAAACTGCCATGGAGACTGGCTGAATATAGGGATCTGGTAGAGTTCCTGGCTACAGCAGAATAACAGAGTTATAGAACTGCCTCCTTACACACAAATGTCACCCAAAACGCTGTCTCAGGTACTTTATAATTCTTTCATATTTGTCCCCTAAAAGGAGTTCACCTGGGTATTGCGATAAGTCAGCATGTTTCCAAAGCCCCATTTTTGAGGGGAAATGGACAACTGAATGTTCTGTGTAGTGGACTCCGGCCTTGGCATCAAGTGAACTTCCCCGGTAGACTAAAGGAAATGGTGCTCTAGCTCCTAGTCCGTCGTTGCTCCCGGCCACGTTGGTATTCTCAAGCTAACGATCTGAGGCACAGCAACTTCACACTGTGGATCGCCACCTGCATTGTCCCCACTGTGTGCACCTTACTGTGGCCCTCTAAGAACGCTGATGCAGCAGTTTCTCTCAGCAGCAACTTTGGGACACAGTTGAAGTTTGTTTTTTTTTGGCCACTCTTTTCCCATTTGGAATGTGGCTTAAGACACTGATAGCAGTTGAACATATAAAACACGCAAACATAAAATATATTCAATGATGTTTGTTTTGGAAGTGCACATATTTTCCTTATATGGTGCTTTCAGTTCCGCATAGGATAAAAGTAACCCAAAAAAAAACGGTCTTTCTTTTCTTTTAATTTAATGTCACGAGTGGATATTAATTTCCTCCACTCTCCCTTTCAACTTGCGCTTATCTGTATAACTTGATACAGATGTAATGAAGTATCATTGTAATATAAGAAAGCCACAGCCCTTTTAATCTTGTCTTGAAAAGAAAACGTATGTCCAATGGTAACATGCATATAAGGCTACATCTCAAAACTGTTAGTTTCAGAGTTTAAATATAAACTCCACCAGTGGAAGTGAATTACTGGCGACTACAGTTTGAGAGCCTTAGATTTGGGTGTAAAAATCACATTGTCATATGTTGTAATAAAAGCTCATCAAAGTGCAAGCATAAAATAATGCAATGTCTATTGTATCATATTACGACATGAGAATAAATTCTAATCCAAATCATAGCACACATGGCTCGAGTGACTTCCTAGTTAATCAAAACCACGGGAGTAAAAGAAAGTCAATATGAAAACTGGGACGTCGTCCAGTGGCAGACTAGATTTGCCAGTGAACATCATTACGCTTCAGGGACTCGCCTGTCATGCAAACGACTTGCGTGAGGCCCGGAAGTTCCTTTCCTAATGGCGTTTCTCATCAAGTCCCTTCCATCCAAATGCTAATATCCCTCTGTCCCCAGGATCCGTCACCTCTAGCCCCGCTACTCGTAGCTTGGCAGTTACAACAATGGGCTTTCTCTTCATGGAATCACCCATTACCCCCCGCGGTTAGCTTACGCACGCGTTGCCGTTTCCCCTCTACAGGCCATTGGAGCCCGAGTCAATTAGCTCAACAGTCACTTTAACGTACGTGTGCTCATCTTTATCGGCTTACTTATTTATCTTTGTTTGTCTAACCAAGTCCAACTTTAGTACTGCCCAAGGAATTAGGCAAATTATAAACTATGGTGACTTCTGGTGTGAGCGTAACGTTACATCCTTACAATATCATCGTTCATACCATTACTCTAATACTGTCGTCAGCCCCATTATACATGGCAAACCACAGAAGGAAGGCAGCACTCTTTACTTATTAAACTCTGGGAGGCAAAATGTCTTGTTTGTACACGTTCCTGCATCACAAGTGAGCTAAGAAAGACAAACTCACTCAAGTGTTTAATTAGGCCATTTTGACTTCAGGTCGTTTCATGGGAAAGGGGGAAATGTCTAAAACATGCACAGTGAAAGTACCTGCTAATGCTAAGCCAAGAGCTGGGGTGACTGCTCCTCACGAAGAAGTCAATCCTTTCTATGGCTTATCAGTGTCTCTGTGTGTGTGTTCATCTAAATGTCTATTAGTATATGCCTTTGTGTGTTTGTTTGTGTTCACGGGCACTGCTCTCTTCAGAAAAGTCTCCTGTACACAAACACACACACACGCGCACGCACGCACACACACACACATCCTGTGACATGGAGTGTAAACAAGCGAGGAGTTGGGAAGAGAATTCGCCACCCTCCCTTTTCAATGGGACCTTGGAGACTGTACGCAGGGCCTTTTGTTGGCTCGGCGGGGAGATAAGGAAGGATTGGAACGAGGGATGGCGACAGGCCGCCTCAGCAAGTAGCAGAGCCAGCTCTTTTTTTTTTATGGGTGGGAGTGCCCCACTCAATGGGAGCTCATTTGCCGTGTTGTGTAATTGTGGTGCATAATAGAGCACACCTCATTCAGGGAGGGAAGACTCCTTGTACATCCACGGCCACCATCTCAAGCATTTGAATACGGCGTTGTGAGCAGTCAAGATTAAGCTTGGCTATTCACGTGAAGTGCTTGTTTTTTTTTGAAGTGTCAGTGTCAACTGCCTGACTTTCAGTAAATAACATGAAAAAATAGAAGAAATTCTGACTGACAGTGCGTTACATGTACACTGGGATACATATCTTTGAGAAACACATTAAACGACACTATCTGTGACGTGGCATTGAATCTAACTGAGCATGGTCTTCCGTGTGGTTTAGTCAATATTGAAGCTGAAGTAAGTGAAAAACTGATTTGAATATCGCTCACATTCCCATTAAACCAAGGGGCAGCAATGGATGTTTATTTGCATAATTTAACCAGCATTTTAATGAGCATGTCAGGAATTTAGAGCAAATGACTTAATTCCCTTAGAAATGGAAACTTATTTGGCTAAACAGCTAATGGACTGCATCTCATCAAGTTAGTGTATCCAACGTGAGTGCAGCCACTTACTCAGATTCTAATTAGATTTCGCTGTGTTGTGCCACTGCATGGGAACACAAGCAAAGCAGGAGAGACAGAACAGACAGAGAACAACATGAAGTCACACTTACCTGGTTAGCCGGAGGAACTATTGAGTAAAGGAGCAAGTTAGTGTTTTGTGTGTTTCAGTTGCAGATAAGGACCTACCACGTAAAACAGTGAGTCGGGTGGTAGCACTTGTCTCTCCAACACTGTTGGAGGCGACACATTCATAAATGGCTTCGTCTCGGGGCGTTCGCAAGGGCTGGATTCTTAGCACGGAACCGGAGCCGTCGTCAAACTCAATCACCTGTGGGTGAGGAAGATGAGATACATTAAAGGAGTTTTTTTTGGTTCGTAATGTTTTACGGACTTTGGTCCGATCTAAATCACTCCTGGACACAGCATTTAGCTAACAACATAAGATGACGGGGACAAGGTGCTTCCCACAAATACAAATAAAACTCCTGCCCGTCGCCTGTGTGAAGTCCATGAGTTTATTGTAATGTTGCTATAAGGTAATTCGATAACCTAATGATGGTGCACGCTTTTCCAAAAGGGCTTTTAGGAACCTTGCTGTATGTTTTTACTTAATAACATCTGGGGTTTTTTCTGTTTTTTTTCTGTGTGGAGTGTTTGTCGTTTACGGCTGCGGCATGGCTGAATGCCCAGGCCAAGTGTTCCACTTTGTGAGACAGTGAAGTTAATCTTGAATCCTGGATCTTGTTTAGTAAGGTCCATTTGAAAAGAATACTCCAGCATGATTTCTATGCCCTCTGTGTGTTTGGTGCTGAGACGGTTATTACCGCTACTGTTAGAGGGGTTCTCAGCTAATGTTGCTACTTTGAAATGTGCTGATAAGGACTTCATAAAATCAGTAAAGTCTAATCTGATTCACCTTGTCAAACTACTGGGAAGAAAACAACATTTATCAACTAACTTTAAAAATGGGAAAGGACATCAATGCCAGAAAGCTTTACCTATCGAACTAAACGTTGTTGACAATCAGATTGTAAAAGCCCCAGTCTTAAAGTTAAACACACTATCCCTTGAATACACATCACACTGAGTTAAATCAATGAGACAGAACAAACAGTTAAATGTGGCTTGATACATAGAAAATCTGTTGTTTCGTGACATGAAAGTGCTAAAAGAGAGACAAACTTGATTATATCGGACGGACAACACATATAATGCCCACAAACAAGTGTTTGGTAGCTTTTACAGCTATCATGCTAAATCAAATACTCACTGTTTAGATAGCCCTGTATTATAACTCAATTTTAAGTTTAAAGTTGGATTGAAATACAAAAGTGGACCATAAATGCCAACTGACACAAACTCTCTGTACTTCCCTTTTTCTCTCTCTCTCTCTCTCTCTCTCACACACACACACACACACACACACAACAAGTGCACATATTCACCACAGAGTTCTTTTAACCTATTTGCAGAGCATTGTCTAGTGCGAGCATGTGTTAGTGTGACCAGATCACCTCAGCAAACTTTAGCATTCATTTAAACAACAGCACGTCATAGCAGAAACAACTGCTCCTATCCTCTTTTTTCCATTTAAACATGAGGGAAGGTTGGAAGTTACAGTGTTTCTGATTTGGAATGCGTTTGTGTTGTTGTTGGAGGGTGGAATGGCCATGTGAGGGAATGGGCTGGATGGGATGGAGGCTGCTGGAACGCCAGGGCAGGCGACACTGGAGTTAAAAGCACAGTCTTAGCATTGAACACATCATGCGGCGCAAATGCGATGAACTCTGATAAGATTAGAGATTCCGTGAGCATGAGATGCAAAGAGGAGGCAAGGGAAGGGGTCTTCAAGTCCTGATAAGCCTCTGCTGCTGAGTTCTAGCAAGCAAAGAAGGCATTGGTGGAAAAAAAAAAATGACACTTTGATAGGACTGAAATTAATAGAAATCTTATCAGTGTTCTGGGATGATGTGTTATTTGTCATGAGGATCGAGCCCAAGCAGAGATTAAAGCAGACCAGAAACCAAAGCTGCAGCCAAATGAAGCAGGGGAGAGGACATGGGTTGATGCCACAAAGCAAAATAGCTTAGGAACGAAGCAAGCTACTTTCCTTGTGCTTTGCATACGCCAGCCCAGTGCAATGCGATGTTTAAGTAGGTATCTAGGTCACCATTTTTTTTCTTTCCTCATATTGCTCCAGTACCAATCTTTCCTTTCTTTTTCTTAACTACAAATATGTCCCAGAGTTGCTGTGTATGAGCTCATTAAATCTCACGCGTATGTTAAAAAGCCTAGTGAACATGACTATCACAGTCCGCTAATACGTGGGGGCAAGTTGGGGGGGGGGGGGGGTGCGATCGGACTATGGGGCTGGCCCGACGGATTACGGGATGAGGGATCACAGACACTTGCTAAAGCGGTCCTTGTTTTTTGTCAAGCATTTTACATCAGAACAATACACCTAATACCTCAAATCTCTGGTTGCTGACTTTCTTCCCCTTCTTGTTCCAGACAATCTTGGGCCGGGGATCTCCAGAAGCCTGGCAAATGAAGGACGCCACGCCTCCCTGCACCCCCGTTTGGTCATTTGGGGTTCTTAAAAATTTAGGTGGTGCTGAGGAGGAAAAGCAGAGAGAAGAGAGAGAACAAATACAGTTATAGAGGATGTTCAGCCTTACAACATAAGCACTTTGTCTCCCTTATCAAGCAGCAAACACAAGCAGGCACACACACACACTCACACACACACACACACACACACACACACACACACACAAACAAAGCACCGTGTGTTTGTGTGTATTTGCTCTAATCATCTATATTCGTTACACACACCGCGAAAAGTCACACAGCGGCCTATTTTAGTACTTGCTATATTATCAGTAAGAGGATTGTCTTTGGGGGGTCAAGAAACACTTTGAAATACACGCAAACGTTTTTTTTGGGGGGGGGGGGGGGGGCTTTTTATACAAAAATTTGATGGATGATTGGAGTAGTTTTTTGAGATTTAACTTTTGTTT
>JAVQIZ010177367.1:0-10303 GCA_036023535.2 Galaxias brevipinnis | reverse complement strand
GAATTGGACTTTTCTTCCTCGCCTGTTCCCCGGTAAACTACCTAGCCTTCTGAACCTGACTCTGAGATTTTGCCCTGCGTTATTCGTTGTCTGTCTGTGGCTTTTTGACCATCGTCCTGTGGTGAGAATAAAAAGATATTATAAACGAAATCCTGTGAGTTGTGTGTTGCATCTGGGTCCACCTTTGGTCCGTTACAACAGGTGCAATTTAAACTTTCTTTAAAGTAGCAAACATTTTCTCTTTTGCTCTATAGATATCAACTTGTTAAAAGTAAAAGCCCACAATAAGGCTTTATTTATTCAAATAACTTTATTTGAAATGTAAATAGTGTTGTTGTACACTGACTGTACGTGTTATGCTGAAACCTTGTACATTAGCCATGATGCTTTATCTTGGCATTGTGCCACTCCACTAACTGTAAAAGAACTATGGTCACAATCTGCAAATTGGTTTGAATTTGCCTGCTCAGAAAAACCTTCATCATAATCGTTAAAGTTGTACAATTTACAGCAAATTCATCCAAAAGAGTGGCATATAGAAACCATTATGTTCCTCTAAGATCCCACTGACCTCCATTAAACTTTCACCCCACGCACACACATACACATGCACACGCCTGTCAGTGTCGCACACAAACAAACAAACAAACAGTGAGGTCAAACAAAACAGAACCTTTTGTTTGTGGGATGGAAGAGGGGCAAACGCTCCACGCAGCGAGTTCATTCAATTGGTTCCCGCCTTTTATCCTGGAGCTGACGTACAGACAACCAACACGAAATGTCCCTCCAATTAAGGCTACGTCCCCCTGCCGTTTCCCATTGGCCACTGTGAAACAGTAAGCGGTGGGCTGGCATGGCCCTGACGTTGGTCCGGGGTCCCCAGGCTCCACAGATGCCACAGAGGAACGTTTGTTCTCGGCAGCCTGACAAAAACAGGAGTACTGGAAGTGTTGTGACAACTACCTACCACGGCATGCTGGGAGAAGAGAGAGAGGTGGGGGTTTGGAGGGATAGTGCACTGTGAGGTCTTGAGGTCTCTGTGATGGATGGATTGTCAAATGGTCTAATGGGTGTCATTTGTGTAGGATAATACCCTAACATCTGTAGCTCAGATGCCACAAAACTAGACTTCCAGTTGTGTTATGACAGTCCCGTGATTGAGGACTGCACTAACACTCTATACTGTCGGACTGAGGGAAGGGGGCGCAAGCAGACCCTGTTTTGGCAGACACCAGGGGGATATATTGACTGACAAGTCTGGGGAGTGACTACTGTGCCATAACACAATGTTTGAGGGACTGGTAGCTATGGTTACCGTTGGCAGCCTATGTAAATCTTTCAGGTGAAGATTTAGGCAGAGATAATGATGGTGATTTGGTTTTAGTCATCTACTGCTCGAATACATCACTACACACTGAAACAACAGCACACTTCCCAGGCTCATGCCTTTTTATAGACTTAAATGGTCCAGATTGTTCGTAAGCACATTCTTTATCAAAATCAGTTCTCTTAGGTTAATCGGCATTCTCCACTTTTACTTAACCGGAACAATATTCAGTGGTTTAATAACTTTATCTTCGTACTACCATTTAATTCTTAAACCAGTGGGGTTTAGCTGTTGATTCAGCAGACACTGAAGGGTATTTTGCTACATTGTGTAAGACAATTTGTTTGCCTCCCACTGTGTAGAGTTACATTTTCTGTTTAGAGTGGGAGGATTGTTAGACCTTGCTTCACCCTTCAACAAACTGGCTTCTCAATGTTTTTATTCTTATCTGAGAGGTGCAGGAGCAAAGCTTTAAAAACAGTGAGATATGCTTTGCAAAGTTCTTCGTGGCCGTGTATTTGACCCCGGCTGATAGCGAGGACCTAAGACTAGGAGGAATCATAACATATATCTTACGAGGATGGCTAAGGAATCATTCTACGTCAGCGAACGGTATGCCACCGGGAAGAAGAAAGAAGGCAGTGTTTGATAGTGGTCTCCCATGCTGTCAAGACAGGAACCCGGTTTCTACAATCAGTTTGCAATATCAGCAAATGGAGGAATGGATACCTCCAACGTTTACAGAACTCCACCTGACACACATGAATCCCCCAATCCTTCCAGTGCCCTGACGCTCGCAGCCTTGGGAAAGCAGTTCCTCTCCAGCCCCCTCTCAGACTAAACACTTGTTAACCCGCGCCTCGCAAACTCACTTCTTCCATACTGCAGCGTACAGTTTCCTGGCTGGGTCTGGTGAAAGCACACAGAGACATACAAACACGCACAGGCATTGAAATACAGACATGCTTACAGTACAAATGCAAGCAAATGCAAAAAAAAAAACTAAAGCACACACAGCAGACGCAGGCGAACACATATGTGCGTCACACAGAACTCATCCCATTAACCCAGGCGGGCAGCGAGGAGGAGGGCAGTGATCAATGGCTAGCTTTCTACACAGCTCTGCTCTGAGAGAATGAATACCCAATTACAGCCACTCATGCTCCCTGACTCAACTGCCAGGGGAGAGAGAGAGGCACACAGAGAGAGGCTGTGTAATCACTGCTAAATAAGCCCCAGCCACTCAGGGGCTAACCACGCTACCACATTAGCATGCCGTAGAGAGTGCTCCTGACTAAAGGCTTTGGGGCTGTCTGGTTGGGTAAGCATAGGGGTGACTTTGCGGTATTGCATCACAGACCTGTTTTAACAAAGTCACACCCCTAAAAAATTTACTTACAGTTATCATTGACATGTATACATTGTTCTTCTGAATATGTAAGAAGGTGAAAACGAGCTCAAATACAGGCTAGCATAGCTTGCTTCACTACAATTAACGCTAACCTCACGACTCTCTTGGAATGATTCATCTTTGACATTTGAACTACCGAACTAAATTAAATTGTTCAAGTACTGGAACAATATAAATATCAACCAAACACTAAAGGTTAGCTAGCTTGCTACTTAACGTTACATGAAAACAACTGTGGCTTTCAATTTTCCCAGTTCAGTCAACTTAGTAAAATTGCCATGTATGAACACAACATGGAATATGTGAGAAAAAAAATGCTTGAGCAATAGCTTGCTTCTAGAAGTAAATCAAAATGGGAAGACCTTTCAACTGCTTTTTTTGCTTGTTTGAATCTCATGCCAGTGAAGACAGTCGCTTCCTCCCCTATTCTCCCTTTAGTGTTCCTATACCGGGTCCTGCGTTGGCCAGCTTAAGAGTCAGGAATCCTTAACCACTTGGCAGTCGGAAGAAGGTACCTAATGACACAATTTGAGTAACTCTTAAAATGTTAGCCAGTTCAACCAAAAGCAATGAAACTGCTGCTGCCTCCTTTAGTATCCTATGTCCCAATGAGGTATCCTATAGGCATATACATCAAGACTGTGTCATATTATTTACGAATGTATTAGTGGCTAAACAATATAATGTTTGGATCAGACCTGGTAGGTGTGTCCTAGCTACAGTAATCCCATCAAATTCAGTGAAGCTAAAAATAGCTTAACGTAGCAGCAAAGAAGTACTTTGACTTTTCTGACTGAATCTTTCCAACAATATTTGGACCTTTATGCTAAATGTATGCCTACACAATGCACAATATGTAGAATGAGTGCAGAGCTCACTGGCATCCCCAAAGATAACCTCTACCCGTGGTTTGACCTGCTTCATTTGACCTCATCCCGTCGCATCACAAACACTGCGCTCAGCCCAGAGTTTCATGCTTATGGCAACTTGCCCACATATTATAGGATCCTTTTGAATATCTTTGTATTATTGTTGAGCATTGTTGACTATTGTTGTTGCTACCTTCTCTAAAACTGACATGCAGACACCACTAGCTTTGTTTGCCCTAACTTTGAAACACTTGTGTATTTTCCAGTAAAGAGATTGTCTGCTGGTAGCTACACTTTGGCTCTATTACACTGAGAATTATTTCAGGTCTTCTGCATTTATTATTTCAGTTTATTGAATTTTATGCCGCCCACCCAAAAAGATGTAAAGGTTGGCAAAGATATACCAAGCAAACAATTTATCTCTCCACTTAGCAAGCCCTTAAAAAGTAAATGTTGTACCCCAGCGAGTGTCAAGATCATAAAAGCAATAACATTATCCATTTACTAATCTCTTTTTCAAAATATTCTGTCATCTATACACCTGCTAATAAACTAGAAGGTTATATGTTTTAGTAGATTCAGGATATTTTCTAAGTGGATTCATTACTAATTAATACAATACTATAAAAACTATTGTGGAGAGGAACTGAACAAGTTATGGTTTGTTGAGCAACGGTAGGAACAATAATTGTGCTTTTAAATAGCTAAGACTTTATTCTAAAGTAAATTTAAAAAAATGCTTCAGTAATTCCTCTAGGCCTGTTGATTGAATGTTAGACACCAGTCACTGTCAAAAAAGGTCAAGTCTTCAAAACCACAACCCCTACTTGTACCTACAACCAAAGCCTACTTAAAACCTATTAGTAAAAAAGTAAGTCTCACAGTATGCATGTATCACAAGTACGCATGTATTAATTTTCCTTCGTTATAAGGTCAATTCTTGACATTTTGATATATCCTGTGTGTGTATATATATATATATATTTTTTTTTTAAGTTACATCCAGAAACATGTCTCAATGTGCTCTCCCAATATTTGTTCATTTAATTTTCTCATCTCATTCAGGTTTTTAATATTTTTAAATAGTCTTACAAATCCTATCCCAAAGCTCAGTTTCCCCATAAAGAAAAACTGGTAAAGTAACACTGCCAACACAGACTGATTAAACAAGGCGCTTTCTTTTACTGCTAAACATGTAATGTAATGTATGGCAGTATAAACAAAGGGCCAAAGCGGAGCTCAGCACCAGTGAGGCAGTAATGAGACAGTTAGCACCAGGCGTTTAGTGAGCGCTAGCCTGATACACAGCATCCAGCAGCTTCAGCCTCAGTGAGTCGCTAAACCACAATGTGGCCAAACAATCCCAGGAAAATACACAGACTCTAATGCAAACTCCAGTCAATCATTATTTTTAATAACCCACACACCGGGGGATTAAAGAAAAGATCATGAGATCCTGTTCACTCATCCAGGTAACCGGTTCGCAAGGTAACGATGAACTGGGAGGGGGGTGTGGTGGGGTGGGGGGGTACTGTTGCTCTCTCTATCTGCCTGTCTCAGTGAGCATGTGAGGATCCTGATTCCAACATGATGTATTCTGATCTATTTATAGACCAAGCTTTCACCTAAAGCAGCGGCTTTTCTCCATCATCCCCCCATCACACACACACACACACATATCCACATGCTTGAACCCATGTATTAGGGTATACAAAGTACTTAGTGCAATGACACAAACACTCAAATATGTAAAAGCTTAGGGATTACTCTGACATAATATTACTCAGCCAATGACTAACTATGCACACACACATGCGAGCCCTGAACGTACAACATTTAAAAAGAAAGTGCCATGGCGACGCGGGGAGTCAAGGCAAGTGGTTGGCGGACAAAAATGAAAGGGGGAGCTGACCAATGTCATTTGGCCTTGCTTGTGCTTTAAAGCTCTGAGTGCTTCGGCACGTTAAGGCTAAGATCAAGGATTTACCGGTTGATAAATATATGATGTGTTTTTGTGTGGGGGCTCTGCTAAGGAAAACAACAGGTGCGGCGTAAAGTTACGTCTGCAAGATCAACACACACAACCTTTAAGAGGGAGCTCTTTCAATCCAGGCGTGTTCTTGCCAGCCATTAAATAAACCTTTTGCAAAATTGGAGCATCATTTTCCTTCCTCATTGCTGAGTAACTTAAACTTTGCTTCATCTGTTCACGGTCTCTCAACTCTGTATTTTTCTCTAATAAGTGTGGGATAGAAATCCTTCTGTATTCTTTCTCTACCTCTCTGTCTCCATCTCTATATTTTTATGAAGTCTAGGACAGAAATACATTCTACATTCTACATTTTCTCCAGTAAAAAGGTGACCAGACAAATAACAACCCAAACATGAGTTAGACTATCTGACAATCAATCTGATTAACAATTAATAACCTACAAAAACATAGTCACATTTAAATACCAACAATAACACTGCATTCACTAACATGCACACCCACACCCCGTTTTACACACACACATGCACACGCACACAAACACACACACACACACACACACACACTCACAGCGGTGGCGACAGCAGCGGAAGGGGCCATCTGGTCCATTCAACATAGAGGAGCCCAAGGCTGCAGGGAGCTGAGCATAGGACAGCAGACATCACCACCACCATTCAATGAACACACCGAGCCCTCGGCCTGTCCACCCACCCACACACACACACACACACACACACACACACACACACACACACACACACACACTCACTCAACATTAAAACACATGAACACGCGACACTACCCACACACACACACACACAGCACGAGCAACCAAAAACAATTACACAGGCATTGACAGAAACTGATATAGCCTGGGAAGCACACACATTAGCCCTACATACGCGCACACACACAGAGAACACACACACTCTGCCACAAACACACACGTTTTCTCTCTTGCCTTCCAGCACTTACCCATCAGTTGTTCCGTGTTCGGACGGTGTTTGTCTAGTGTGTGCGCGTTGGTGTGAGTCCGTGTGTGAAAAGATTGTGGGACAAAGCCACGCCTCTGAACAAGAGCAATAAACTTTGCAGCGAAACAACACACACACACACACACACACACACAACGTCAGTCCTGTAGCGCCACTTCTCCTCTCTCCTTCTGTTTTTCTCACTCTCCCCTACTGCGGTCCGCGCTGCTCTTCTCTAGCCCCTCTGGCTGTGTCTCTCTCTTGTCTGCTCAGCGCTCCCTCGTCCCCTTTCACTCTCGCTCTCTCTCTCTCTCGCCCTCTCTCTCTCTCGCTCTCTCTCTCTCTCTCTCGCTCTCTCTAACTCTCTTGTGCGCATTCGGCCTCTCCCTCCTAGGAGCTGGTGACATCAGAGGGCAGACTCGGGCATGTCGAGTGTTTATGGGCGTTTCTCTCTCTCCCTCATTCCCTCCCTCCCTCCTCCCCTCCCTCGCCCTCTGCTTCCTGATACATGGGATTAGGGAGAACCCTTCTGTTTTGTGATTTCTCAGCTTTTGGTTAGTCACATCTTATTGTTGAGCTAAAAACCTAATTATGAATCCCTTCTCCAATGTCTTTGGTTTCATGTTCTTCTTTTCAGGTTAGACCTGTCTGCCCCAACAGTCTCTGAGTCACACTCTGCCCTGTCTTTTCTTCTCTGTTTTACTCAATCATTTCTTCCTTATTTCATGACACACGTACACACACAGTTTACACTTTACATGTACATTCCTAGCAGTCGCTATAAAACATGGTCTTGTTTTTAGTCATAGACTGATGAAAAGAGTGAGAGAAGGAATCATGCATGAATGAGAATGTATTTGTCCATGAGTCGGACAAAGAGAGTAAAAAAAAAAGAGTACGAGAGATAAAAGGAACAAGAGCGGAGTAGAGATGAGAAAAGAAAAAGGGATTAAACGAAAACACACTGTCTTTCTGATGGACCGACGGTTTGAGTGGCATTGCCATCTACCAGAGCAGTGAGGACTACCTGGGATACGCCCAGACAGCTGACTGTCAAAGAGGGGTGGGACAAGCCTGAGCCAATCAAGGAAGAGAAACATCTTTATACAATAACTTTATAAGTCATCCTAGATGGCTCCCCCAGTAAATGAAAAACCAGTCAGCCCACTAGTCTCTGTCATTCCATATACCCAGACGTTCCATCTGTGTCCACACACACACATACGCACACGCAGACACACACACACACACGTCCGTCCTTGCACACATGAACTCCCCTGGTTGCGATAAGCCTGTGTTATCAGCGGCCTCTGACGTAGCCGACGTCAATTGCTCACCTGGGGACAACTTAACACAGAGATGCCACTGATAGACTGACGGCTGCTGATCTCAGCCCAGACAAACCAACAGGCACAGATACACTGCATATTTGCAACTCATATGTTGCACATAAACACACGCACACAACAATCCCTTTCCTTTTCCTGCAGTTTGTTACGTAAGTGCAGCTGGAAACCTTATCCTCCAATGTCTGCCCCTCTTGATCCCATCTGACCTTTGCATTGTAGGATATAATATTACAGCTGTTTGTTTTGTCATAGCTATGTACATAGTCGATAGATCATACAGTCCTGACCAGATGTGATCAATAAAAGCTGTTAACACTGTATTTCCACTATATTCTAGCCAAGTAGAAAAAAAGTCTGAAATTACTTACAAATTGCTACCCCTTATAATATTCTGCATACAAAATGAAAACCAACTGAGAGCTTCCTTTCAATCAAAATGGTGGCCCAGGCGAAATCTACTCTTTCTATTTAGTTGAATGTATGAGCTGAAGAGGTCATTAGGCAGCAGTGGAGTTGGAAGAAAATACATTAGCTGATGGGCCTACGGAACAGCAGATGTACTGGGATGTTTTCCTCTTAAATTGGCCTATCTGTACGTAATGTCTATAATGCATGCATAAATCTCAACCGTCCCATACTAACGTCAAGAGGACAAAATTATAATAAGCCAGCAAGTATATGTAGCTTTTGATCCAACATGATGATGGTTATATCATCTAAAACATAAGGCCTAATATTAAACAAATTCAAAAGGTTGCCTGACCCAATAATTAACCGGTCTGGGCACTTCCAGAAAACAAAGACAACACCCAATATACGTGGGGGTCAGTTGCACTGCATTCAGTGTCCACCAGGGAATCTGTAACACAATCCGAAAACAACGCATGGAAATAACCTTGTTACAACAGTGACATGTGGCCGGCCAACTGTGTTGTGAGACGAACGGTATGCTTGCTATATCCGGTGGATCTCACTAGGTTGCAAAACTATGCAGTGAATGTTATGCTAACAATATTAGCTTACCAGATTCAAAGGCAGCTCTAGGCCTACTCTTTATAGGGTTGAGCGATTTATCGATTTCAAATCGAAATCGCGATTTGAGACAATGCAATTAGCAAATCGCAAAGGCTGCTATTTAATTTGGCTCGTCTAATCAGGGTTTAAACGGTCAATGCTTATACAAACGCAAAGGGATAGCATACTACAGGAATAGCCCACAACTACAGATTGGAGCTGACAGCATGGTGGCGAAGATGAACACAGATGTCTGCCAACTTCCACGTAATGTAGCATGGACGCGAGCACTAGGGGGCAGTGCATGGCATATACAGACAGCGTACTGTGGAGCCAACAAAGAGAGTCAGTGTTTGTTTGTCGAATAACAACTAGAAACAATACATAATGGAGATTTTGAAGGTGTGCACATGGACTCCTCTGCCTGCTCCGTTAGAGCAACTTCTCTGTGTTGCAACGTGTGTACCTTTGCAAAAATATATAATCATTCAAGGACAACTATCTGGTGTGTGTGTGTGTGTGTGTTTGTGTGTGTGTGTGTGTCTGCCTTTCTGACTGTCTTGCTGACTTGTTTTCTGACTTGTTTGGTGTCTGTCACAGCCATTCAAACCACTGCCAGCCTAGTCTTTGTACATTTATGTCTGATAGAAAAATAAGTCGTTCGGGTCTGTGTGTGTGCAGTGCGTTTTATTTTTCTGGTGTGTTTGGAGTGTGTATGCGTGTTAAATAATACATCCAGTATAATGATGCAGACTGTGTGGATGTATATAGCTCCGTGTGGCGGGAAGGCCTGTTGAATAAGTAATGCCCCAGCGTCTGCTTGACGATGAGGAGACACGCTCCGGAGGAACAGAAAGAGGGGGAAAATGCCCCATGGCTCCCTCCCAGAAAAGACTCCTACCCTCCTCCTGCCCTTCTCCTCATCTTTCCGCCTCCATGACGGGGGAACGAGGTTGGAGGAGAGAAGGAGAAGGAAGGAGCTCTTTCATTTTTTTATCTTTTTCCCCTCCGGATTTGATGCACTATTCCAAATAAGTGAAATGCAGCATTATTCGTGAGTTGGGTTATTTATAATACAACCTCCCTTTTTCCCGCCCCAATTATTCACCCTCTTAATCATTTCCTCTACACCCCACTTCCTTCCCCAACGCTCCCACTCTCTTTCCCTTCGTTTCTCTTTCAATCAGTTCTTCGCTAGAAGCTGGGAGAAGACAGATACACACTATCGGCTCATTTACGGCTCACAGCAAGAAGCACAACGTGTTGTTCGGAGTGTAACACGGTGTCTTTTATTTCACATAGGTCCCAATAATAAGACATGGGATAGCTGGGGTAGCAGCTCCGCCACCTACTGTAGCTAATGTTAGTG
>JAVQIZ010177328.1:0-16811 GCA_036023535.2 Galaxias brevipinnis | reverse complement strand
CTTTCTGTGTGGAGTTTGCGTGTTCTCCCCGTGTTTGCGTGGGTTTCCTCCGGGTACTCCGGTTTCCTCCCACAGTCCAAAAACATGCAGGTTAATTGGTGACTCTAAATTGTCCGTCGGTGTGAATGTGAATGTGAGTGTGAGTTGTTGTCTGTCCCTATGTGTCGGCCCTGTGATAGACTGGCGACCTGTCCAGGGTGTACCCCGCCTCTCGCCCAGTGTTGGCTGGGATAGGCTCCAGCCCCCCCGCGACCCTGCATAGGATAAGCGGTATAGCTAATGGATGGATAGCTAATGGATGGAATCAATATAGTAACTATAGAGTTATAACTCAATACCTCACTGTAGCAAAATGGAGCTGAAGGAGTATAATTGCCTAACAAATGTTAATTGGAAAGCACAAATACACAATAACAACACTGTGGGTTCCCTTTTATTCTTAAAATTTTATGTACAAGTGTGACTGATTTATTTTTTAATGTACATTCAATATAGAAAGTTTATATACGTCATATTACATCGAACATTTCACAATTGCACTAGTCTTTCACACAAATTCCTGTTCAGTCAGTATAATTCCTCATGTCTTAGCAGAAGCTCATTTCAGTTGGTAAAAAGTAATCACCTACCTATAAATATTTTGAGTGCTTTTTACATTCTGGGGGAAGCAAAATTACATGGGAAAAATATTTTGTTTGGTGAGGCAGAAATGACTGTTTCAATTGAGCAAGTAGATTGAATTACTGATCATAATAACAATAGGACACCTAAATAGAAGGCAAAGAGTACACATCTGTGTCAACTTCATAAGGGAAAGTCCGCAAAATACAAGACGTCAGCATGAACGTTTTGTTCCCTTGAGGAAATGAAAGAGGGGAAGAACTGTTCCAAATTCCTTCTTCAACTGTTTTTCTACCTCTTAGATGCAACAATCCGAGACATTATAAAACTAGGAAAAATACTGATGTAAGTGCTGTAAGACAAGTCCCGTAAACAGGAGAATGTGTCACGTGTTGTCGGTTAGTGGGAGAATAAAGCAGTCCCTGTCTTGTGATCAAGTAGCAATCAAGGCTTCTACATGATTAGAGGTTGGGTTATGGTGACTTTTTTTCCAGACAGGGCTGGGTTGAAAGGGGAGAAAAAAAATAGGAGAGACCGTTCCAGATTTACAGAACATCCCTCCAATCTTCAAATGTCTTTTGAGCTACCAAAAAAAAAAACATGATCAACAAAAAATGTATTCATACAAAAGTAAACTATATTGCCTCATTGAACAAAAAAAAAAATAAGAAAAATTGAAAAAAGCATAGAAAAAAAAAGAAAAAGGTGGTCATAGTTTAAAACAATCACAAAAGTAAAGACTGTGAGTGTTGTTTTGGGAGGAGGAGAGTGAATTTTGGATGGTGTGCAGAACTTTTGGAAGTCTTCGTAAAAAGTAAATAATGGCTCGCTCTACTTCTTCCTCCCACTCTCTCGCTCTCTCTCTTTCTCACCCTCCCTCCCTCAGGGAGCTGAGCGGTCTTTGTGAGTTGCAGCTGTGTAGCCGCAGGGCGCTTAGGATGCCTGAGCATGATTTAGACTGAGTGTGTCTCTGTCAGCCCAGGTCTCCAGTGTCGTTATCCACAGGGGGCGGGACGTTGGGCAGCACTGTACAACCCGTCCCTGCTGTCAGGTAGCCTGCTACTCCTGGACCTGGTGGAGGACAAGAGAGAGCGAATGGGACAAAGGGATGGCTGAAACAGGGAAGCCCAGATGGACAACTAGTTGTTGATAAACAAACACAGCTAAACTAAATGATGTGGCATGGGTGACATGTCAGATGTCTGGTGAGTTGTTGGCTGGGTGGTGGGGGTGATTGTGTGTGTAAAGCTATATGGGCTCGTGGTACAAACAAAAACAAAACATTTGTGACTCGTGACGGTTTAGACGGGGCCCTGGCCTACTAGCCTCGTTCATGGACTTGAACTGATCCATCGCTATTTCTGTAGGAAAAGATGAGCAGGTGAAATGGAAACGGAAAAATGGGCCGTAGGAACAAGATGGCGAACGGGTAGAGGGAAGGAATCACGGTGGGCGCAAAGGAGGTCAAAGTCTACCTGCATCAGAGCAAGAGAGAGGAGGTGCTGGGAGGGCCAAGCGCAGGCCTTTAGAGCCCTCCCCGCAGCGGGCTACTGGCGGCCAGGAGAGAAGGAGTGGACATACCTAAGGAAGAAACATGAAGGAGGAGGAAGGAGTAAAGAGGTGGAAGTGGAGAGGGCAAGGCAGAGGGGGTTTTAAGAGAGGCACTCAGCAAAAGAGAGGACTCGGCCATTGAAGTGCCTTCTGGGAGAAGGTAAAGTGAAAGGGAGCTTGATTTCGTTTGGAACAGAACTAGGAACTCACCTGGTCCTACAGGTAAATGCTAAATCAATGCCAAAACAATGAATTGTGCCCAAACGTAATTCACTTTTTTGGGGGGGTTAGAAAGCGATGCAAGTCAAATGCTGTAGATTGTGGGTCGAGCCCTACCGGTCAAGTAGCCTGCGGTCTGGGACTCTGAGATGAAGAGGTCATGTTTTTGGTCTTTGAAGGCACTCCACACAGTGGACCGGCCAAGGATCTCATTCACCTGCATGACAGAGGACCACACATGGCATCACAACAATACACGGATAAAATTACACTGCGAACCTAGAACACGCAATTTGAAATGTTTTTTTAATAACGTACACAGACTCGATCAAATACCATACGAAATTCAAGGTTAACTGCATCGGATTTGCCCATTTGCCTATAAGAGACCGTACGTTTTTAATGTTTAATAAAAAAGGTTAAAGGTTAATGTTTCATAGCAGCGTCTCACCTGCTCTCCGTACTGCAGGCTGCGTGTCATGGATTTGAGGGCCTTGACTATCTGAGCCTTAGTGGCTGATGGGTTGTCTAGTGTTTCCAGGCCCACCCCTTCAAGTAATTTCAGGAGGTATGGCACCAGCTCTACCCTCAGAGCCTGTAACAAAGAAAAACATGTAACAGTACATATTGAGATCCAACGTAATGTATTTGTTATCAGAAAGCATGTAATACATGACTATAACAGGCCCTCTAGAAATATTAGTTTTTAACTTGATGCATATCCTATCAATCGAGGTTTATAACTTCCAGAAAGCATTCGTTTTGATATAAAAAGGTTACCTGAGCCACTAGGTCAGTCTGCTCCCTCTGGAACATTCGGTTGAGTGCTTCGCATGCCAGCCCAGCCATGTCCGCTCTCATCTTCATTCCACTCATCAGGGGACCAATGGTCTCCAGTGATGCCATGGAGCGCACACATTGCTGCACACACACAAAAGAGTATTATAGTTTGAATAGAGTTATAGAATCATCATAATATCATCGTTTTTGAAGATTCAGAGAAAAAAGGGTCAGATTTGATTAGGCGGAAATTGAAGGGACAATTGGATTCCAATAGCTTCTTGAGGTCAAACGACGCAGTGCTCTGGTGTAGATATATGCACGCCGAACGGGTTTTAGCCTCACCTCGTTGTCGGAGAGCACATGGATGAGTCGGATGGAGCTCTTGGGCACGGCGTTGTTCTTGTGGGTGAGTGCTGCCAGGACGCGGGGCAGGTGACCCAGAGGTGGCACTTGATCAGCTAGCTGGGTCTGCGCACTGAACAGACACACGGCTGCCGTGGTAACCGTCTCCAGGGCCTCGCCCTACAACGCGAGACAGACAGTAAGACTGGCTTGAATGTATTATCATAATAACACATTCCATAATACCAAGGTGTTTTGAGTGCTATTTGTTTGTGTGTGTTTTGGTTTCACGGAGACGCACATTGGGATTGTTCTTCTCTAGCAGCTCGGTGAGAGTCTCCAAGAGGGACACTAGGAACTCCCTGGGCTTCCGCAACACCCAGCCTGGCTGAGCGATGAAGATACGCAGGAACACGCCGCCCACCGCCAACTCCCCCTGTCCCGCTCCGTAGGCCACCGTGAAGTCCTCGGGCAACTACAAATCACAAGATAATGAGAGCCATGGACAAGAAAGCAGCAGTATGATTGCAGTCAAGAAGTCCAACTTACTTTCCAGTTCACGTCAGGATTATCCTTCTGCTGTTTAAAGTGCCTGAAGATAAAACAAGGAGAAAAAGACACCCGATAAGACCTATGTTCAGAATATCCGACGTTTTCGCCAGCCGCCGGCTCCTGGGTGGGCCGGCAAGGGATTTCACCCGTGCGGGGGGTTTTCTTACTCTAGCATCATCTCTCGCACGGTGGTGGACACCGTTTCCCTGGAGCCGTCGTTCCAGATGAGCTCGGGGTTCTCGTGGGTTCCCTCGAAGATGTGGACCGCTGCCTCCGCGTTGTCCCGCATCGCGTCCATGAACACGCCAGGCAGGAAACGTATCAGAGTCAGCCGCACCTGGCAGTACCGGACAGGTGGGAGAGCAATTAAAAAAACAGCACTGTTAACGATTTGTAGGACACGCGTTCCATAGACAGTTGAGGATAAGTTCCTTTCGGGAGAGGTCTGCGATCCTGATTCGACAGAGTTGGAATCCAAAAAGCCATTGCGTTTACCTTTGGACCAACCAGTTTGTCGGAGGTCATCTTTGAGAAGAGCTCTGCAGTCTGCGAGCGCACCTGGGGGTGGGTGGAGTTACAGAAAAGGTCCAGCAGGTAGATCAGTGCACCTTCAGGGGGGAACAGTGTAGAGATCGATACTGGTCAGTAATCTGCCTCACAGAAAGGGAACACCGACAGACACAGACAGATGGCGCTATAAGACTCACCTTTGGCCATAGACTCTTTGACTATCTTTGTGTTAGAAGTCAAGGCATACAGGGTTTCCAATACAAGCTGTCTCACTGGAAGGGCAAAAAATATAAATATAACAAGAATGATATACAAGACACAAATCAGCTTTACATGACTAACTTTTACTACTTAAACAACAACTCAGGAGCACGTCTTCAACACACACACACTCAAAGATCAGCATGTAGCAATAGTTTTAAGGTGTGTCCTTACTAGAAGGCAGAGAGTGCAGCAGCACCAGGAGGCTGGACAGAACCATGGACTCGGCAATGTTGCTCACACAGTCGTTGTTGGACGTGACAGTGTTCACAACCTGAAGGAAACAAATGTAACAGACTTGCTAACTCATGTGTAAGCACCTTAAATAAAGCTATAGTATATCCTTGTTTCAAGCACATATTAAACAATGAGTATTGAAACGGTTTTGTGAGAAGTGTATGCAATAATTTCTGAAGCCTGTCATTGTACCTCCAGAGCCAGCTGCTGAACTTTCCCTGCGCCGTGAACCCTCAGCAAAGAGAAGAGAAGCTTGAAATGGCCAATGCACTCCGTCTCAGAACCTAGTTTAAAACGAAGCAAGGTTATGAACCAAAATTCCAGAACCAATTTTAAGGTTCATAAAGCCGAGCTTATAGTCTACTTAAACATCAATTGTTTCTGTGAGTGGATAGATAAACCGCTCTGGAAGGCTTGACGGGTTCGTACCGGGGTTGTTCTTGATGACGTTGCGGAGGGCCTCCAGGGCCATCTCGGCCCAGCGGAGCCTCTCAGCGTGCTGCTGGGACTCCACTTTGTTGCTCTGGCTCATGGCCAGCAGGGTGTACAGGTACTGGGCCTGGGAGCCCACGTAGTCCAGCAGGCTGGCCGCAAAGGCCTTGGGAAACTGACAGACGGCCACACAGACAGACGAGCGCAATCATACATGTTGGAAAAAAAAAGAGAGCGTAACATTTCTGTAAAACATTAACTTCACTTTTTTTATTTAATTTAATAAAAAAATCAAGATGAATATAATTTGATAGATATTTCTTTTTTCCATGGAGACTGGTTCAATGAGGTGTAGCCCTCACCTCCAATGGATAGGCTGGCTGCTCATTGTAGACCCGGACAAAGATCTCTCCCACGATCAGCTCCTTGCCGTGGTCAGTGAACACAAACTCAGCGCCGAAGCTTTTATCGTTCTCCCCCTAGGAAAAACCAGGTAGAGGAAAAACATACATAAAGGTTAAACTCCTCGTAATACATAGTGAAGCACTGACGGAGATAAAAATGTACACATAGTTGTAGGACCATGAAAGTATTTGCGTTTGGCGGCTTCCTATTTGTTATATACTGTATATTCGGTTCTGTTAGCCTACAACGCTGTAGAAGAAATGATTCTTTCCGACTAACTATAGCACAGTGCAGAGACAGACGGTGCGGCCCCCTCACCCTCTTGATGTTGCTCTCCTGCTGGGCCTCCAGAAACTCCAGCAGCTCGGCCCGCGTCCCGTTGTTCCAGATCAGGTAGGGGTTCTCCGAGTTGCTGGTCAACAGCTTTAGCACCTGGACACACCGTAGGGGGGCACAAGGCACAGGCTTTCAATGGGCTTGATGAGCTTGTGTAAGTGTCAGTGGGTGTGTTTGTGTAGCCGAGTCAGCGAAATGCTAAAGTGCTTGTTTATTTTCTGCACAGCTCAACTCAACAGCTCCATATCCACCACCTCTCCCCTCACCTCAGCAGGCGTGCCCGTCCCCAACTTTCTGGCGATGAACGGCGTGAGCATGGCAGCCAAGCTCTTGCGGATGGTGGGGTTCTCCGGGGGCTGGGCGGCGTCCACCCCGTTGGTCTCCGGCGGGCTGGCCCCCTCGGCCGGCGGCGGCGGCGGCACCTGGTTGTAGCCCCCCAGGCGGCTGAGGGCCACCAGGCTGAGCTTGGCCAGCGCGTTGGCCACCTCCTGCTGGTTGGTGTCCTGGCTGGCCTGCACGCCGCTCTCCTCCAGCGTGTAGTCGTAGTTGAAGAGGTGCACCAGCAGGTGCCACAGCACCCCGGCGTGGTAGAGGTGGGTCTGCAGGAAGAAGTCCACGGCGAAGGAGCTGACGCACTGCACGGCCAGGGTGGCCACCCGCGGGATGCCCTGTGACCGGAGGAAGGGGAGAGGAACGTTACCCTGAAAGTTGGTTCAAATGGCGTCCCGTTTAAGAATAACATTTACATAGGTTTGGTTTTAAATATTGGTTTCCCCTGCTTTTTCCAAGCATTGAAAAAAGCCTTTTGTGTAAAAAATTACATATCAAAAGCTCACCTTTCCGTAGAAGAGGACGTGACAGAGGTCTCGGATGATTTTGGGCAGCTCGATGATCTTCTCCCGGCACTCTTCAAACTGAGCTGCTACACTGAAACATCTGCAGACATGCCCGCACACCTGGGAACACCAGACACATGCCGTCATTATACTGGACGTGTCCACCGGTCACATCTAAATAGACACTCACTGATGTAAATATAGAAAAACAAAATAAAAAGCATCACAAGTCGTGTATGTATTGCCGATCGTACCTGCACAGCCATGTCATCCGTTTTACTGGACGCGGTCAAAACGGCCACGCATCGAGAAAACGCCTCTAACAACACCTGCCGATAAAGGGGGTTAGAAAGAAAACACAAAAGTCTCGCTGTGCATAAAAACGGACACATAACCATGGCTGAGCTGTTTTTAGAAACGTGAGCGTTTGTACCTCAATGCCGCTCTCGCGGCGCAGCTCCTCAGCGTTTAGGGCGGAGCAGTTGACTGTGTGGAAGGCCAGCTCAGTGGCGGCCGGCAGCAAGGGGGAGGTCTTGGAGAACAGCTGGCTGTCGTCCGTTTCCATGGTGATCGTTTTGATGAGCATGGGGTAACCGGCATATTTATAAGGCTCTAGTTCTGTGGAGAAAAATGGGGAAAGAATTTTAATTTTAATTTTAGAAATGTCAGTCCTGATGTAATATTGCAAACCATTTACTGAATTCAAACAAAATTGGTATTTTGTGTCAAAGTATATAACATTATGACCAACTGTAAAATATTTTATAAAAGGCTGAGAGAGAGAAGTATGGTGTTAGAGCAGAGAGAGAAGGCAGACCTTGTTTGTGTCTGTTGAAGAGAATGCTCTGGGCTTTGAGGATGAGGATGATGTTCTCTGGGTCTGGACCGTCTACGATGCGAGCCGACTTGGTGCAGAGGAACTCGTAGGCTTTGTTTACCTTCTCAAACATATCCTGAACCGAGTGAGAGAGACGCAGCCATTTACACCTCTGATATACCATGATATTGAGCACTCTTCACTCAAGAGATTTGACTTGAAAGCACATACCCTGCCCTCTGGGTTCTTGTCAGGGTGGTATTTCTGGGCCAGTCGGAAGTAGGCTTTCCTTATCTTACTTTCCTCGTGCCTGGGAACGAAACACCAAACACACGGTCGGGTCAAAGTTGAATCCGAGCCAGGGCTTAGCTATGGTAATCATTTCTAGTAGTCACGCCGTCAATAAAAAAGGAGTTGTATTTAAAAGGCCACTCACTGCCCCTGTCCTTTGGCAAGGTTAAGAACCTCATAGGCATCGTCTACAGACATGGAGGGGGGCTTCTTTTCCACCTCCCTCTTCCAGGCTTCCAGGGTGTCCTTTAGCAACTTCACCTGTAGAAACAAATGTGTTGAAAATGTGTCACTTAAGTTGGTGTACCCATTATATAAATCTTCTTATCCTGGGAGGCCTACACACACATAAACAAAGGCACACACAAACATGTGCGCATGCACATACACACACGCACACATCCAAACTAAGCATGGCATGACACTTACGGGCTCTCGGATTGGCCAGTTGGGGAAGCGGATGGCGTCGCACAGGTGTCTGAGGTAGTAGATGTTGCAGAAGAGCTCGTAGTCCAGCTGGGGGTAGCTGACCACGGGGATGGGACAGTACTGGTAGAGGGCCCTCGTGTTGCTCTGCAGCCTGGGACTGAAGTCCGCCAAGTGGGCCGCAATCTTCTCAATCATCATCCGCCTGGGAACCAGGGGGCACAGAAACATCACACAATATCAACATGGATTTTCCATAAACATTTTTATTATATTAAATTTCCGTTTTTTAATGCATTTACCATTACCCAGAATCAAGTTATTTTGTTTGTTTATGATCATTTTGAAATTCCAGTCTATTGGATTATGGATGAATAAAGGGAGAAGAATGAATGACATCAGATGGGACAACAGATTGATTGAGAGGGCTGATTACCTCATCTCACTGCTCCAGATGGCCTCAGGGGTGTCAAACTCTCCCAGGAAGATTTCCGAGAAGCGCTCCGCCTCATAGTTCTCCAGGTAACACACCATGGCCTCGGGCAGCACCGGCCCCAGTACGCTGCGCTGCACAATGTCCTGACCTTTGGCCTGGGGCACAGGAATAGGGAGGGACGTTTGCAACCGGAATGTCACTGAGGCTCATGTGACATTGAATGGAATCAAGCAGTCTTCACTGAGCACATTTTGTAACTTGCACTTTCAATAGCTCACAAATAATTCCCTCTAATACAGACGACTTCCAAACTAATTTTCCTAAGACTTATGTCCATCTAAGATGCTTCATTGTTCAAGCTTACCTCCTCAGACTTGAAGGCCTGCTTCAGGTGAGTATACTTTAGGAATCTAAAAAGAGAAAAACACGTTTTTATCATTAAGACAATCAAAAATAAAACAATGTTTATGTTTGTGTGTTTGGGTGTAGCCTGACCTGGCGACAGGCAGCACGTTGGAGCCGGTGTACATCATGATGAAGAAAAACACTCCTGTGAGGTAGAAGCGCTGCAGGTTGGGGTTGTCCTGCATCACCAGGAACAGGACATTGGCCACTTTCTCTACCAGGATGGGGTCGAAGGTCAACAGCAGCTACAGGAAGAGAATAAACACTTTAAGACTTTGGTCCTGTCAAAAGAAGGGCATGTCTCATAAATACTTAGATGAACAATAAAGCATGTCACTACTTTGACAGTTGCTTTGATTTATTTTAGTTTTTTATCAAATTTAAATTACATTTCACTTCATCCAATTGTCCAAAGATTGTTCCAGGACATGAACCCAACAAATGTAAAGCACTCAAATGGCTAATCATGCAAACTGTAGGGAAATATAGTTTTGCATATCTGAGTTCACCTGGACTATGTGAGGCAGGCAGGTGTTGTCACTGATCTGTCTTTTGATTCTTGGTAAAGGACGAATAATAGAGTTGTCCTGGTCTCTGGAAAAACATAAACAACATTTCATGTAGACTCATAGTTAGTCGTCCACTCACATACAGGAGAGCATAAGGAGAAAGTTGCTACGCGATGCAGACACACCCATTAAAAAACACAAGCACGCACACACACACACGCACACACAGGGGCCCTACCGGCTAGGGTAGTAGGAGCACATGGTGATGAGCATGTTGAGGATGAGTGTAGCTAGGTCCGTCTCGTTCATCACAGCTTGTCCTGTCGCCAGGAGGCACCACTTCAGCTGGGGGATGGCCTGCAGGGGGCGCCAACCGTCCATGCCTTGAGCCCAACACCGCGTCTTAGCCGTCAACACCCCTGTGTTCCAGAATTCTTGCATCTGGAAAAAATATACATAAAAAATTATTCTTTATTTCAATTACTTTGTATTTCCTTTAAGTGGCATTTCCTTGGTGATTGTTTGCATCTGAACATACAACACATACAACTGACAACATACTTCTTCAAAACTGAACGGCCCTCTCCTCTCCTTGTCGGCGTTGCCAAAGTACCACTCCTTCTCACTTTCCCTCTTCATGTCAGGAGCTGCTTCAATCACATTGGTCTGGAGGAGACAGTGGCATTGAAATATTCCAATCAGCCCAACGTTAAATCTTATTCTTGGATATCAAACACTAACATTACTGTGGTTAGCAGAGACATTCTAAGGAACGTGCTCCTACCTGTAGTGGCACCGTGGCTCTGCTGGTGTGGAGGTGAGCCAGAGTCAGCAGGTCCACCAGGATACGAACCCCGTTGGAGTCCATTATCTCCTTTACGTTTTTCTAAAAAAGGACAGAGACACAAAAGGAAAACACAAGTTGAATCGAAGAGACAACAACAAAGGAAAACAACAAAGTAAAATGTCAAAAGAGTACTGTACGTGACGGCATCCAACTCACCTTGTTGAGGATGAGTTTGTAGAGAAAGAGGATGAGTCGGTCTCTTTCCAGTTTGTCTGTGCACTGCACAACAACAAAGTAGGTCAGCATTTCAAAATGGAGAAGAACTGTAAAGATATATAGTGCGCAAAACCCCAACTGTGAAAACATAGCAGCAGTATTTACCCGGTCCAGCATGCCAACGATATACTTGGTGTCACTGAAAGGCCCAATCTCCTCAGAGCACTTTCCATAGACTATGGTGAGGGCCTGCAGGCACAGGCACTTCATGGAGACTTTGGGTGTGAGCAGAAAGCGGTGGTAGAGCTCGTTGAAAAACTCATACCTGAAACAGAGACAAGTAGTGAGTGAGTGGAAAAGAAACAACACACTGAAAAAGCGTTCGTTTTAGATTCGCTTAGTTGAGATTACAGTAATACTGTTAGATTGTCATCTGCTGTTCTTACGATCTCTTGATGGCACCTGATTCTTCATTCTCATCTTCCTCCAGCAGCAGACGCAAATAATAATCCCCAATCTTGATCTCATCTGAAAGGCACTCGTACTTCACCTGCACAGGAGTACGCAACACATACAACATACGTGAAAACTGTGTAACTTTACCTAGACATTCCAGGACCCATAGAAATATTCCTGCATTTGGAGCATTTAATGAAGTAGTAGTAATCTACACTGAAGCAGCCCATCCATTGCTATCAGGGAGCAGTCAGCAAGTTACACAACAGCCCAGTCATTCTGTACCACCTGGTTAAACAACACGACCCGTTCAGTCTGAACAAAGCGCCTGGCTTTTCGCTCTGACCTCAAACTCCTGGTGGTTCCAGGAGATGACGCTGGCGTTGCCCAGCTCGCGGTCCACGCCGAAGGAACGCATCTCGCCCTCCAGAGCGTCTCGAAGCTCCTCGCGCGTCTTCAGGTTCCAGATGAGGTTCGATCGCGCATGGTCCAACTGGAACCTGGGGACCATGGCAGAGCAATCCAGAATATTAACAACGTTTTGGCAGATTATAATAATGGTTGGATGGATTGGGGGAACCACAATGTGCTCATGCAACTAAAGTCTTACATCAGACAAGTGAGTAATACAAATCTATTTTCTATTTAGTTAAAATAACCAGATTTTTACTATAAGATGTGTGTGTGTGTGTTGGAATGCACTACCTGTAGTAAAAGAGTTCCCAATTGGCCTCAATCTTGATCCTCTGCCTTCTCTTTCTCAGTATCACGGGTTTCTGGGTAGGGTTCTGCAATCAAACCAAAGTAAATTGACATCCATGCTTCTGGGCTTGACGCATGTACCAGACTAGGTCAAATATCCTTTGTTACTTTAGTCAATAGGATCGTGTGAGTTGAGGAATGTAGCTACGATGGTTATGAAACAAATAATATAGTTAAAAATTATGAATGTACGGTACACCAATCAATATCTATTTTTATTACCTATGAAAATATTGCAATTTATCGTTGCCTTAATGTATTTATTTTTGCTTTTACAACTACGACCAAAATCAAGTCACACACAAAGAGACAGACAATGTAAAGACCAAATGCCAGGTGGACAACACCTACCATGACACCAAATAATAAAACACAACGAAAGCAAAAGAGCACATAAATGGGATCCCAAACAATGAGTTACATGAGCTCTAATGACTGTGAGAGGGCGCAGTCAAACAACAGAAGATCCCATTTGTCAAGTCTACTTACCAGGTTATTTCTGTCCTGCTGCATTGATTGACAGCAAAGAAAACCATACAAGACAAGGGGGAGGGTGGGGCAAAGACAACATAAAGAGATTATTGTCCTAGGATAAAAACAGAGATAGTTCTCAAAAAGGGTCAAAGGTCACTTGATAGACAATGCTTTCGTATCAACTACGGCACATCAAAATCTTAAGAATACATCGTTATCAGATTGACCTGGTTTACTCTAGAATAGGCACGAGTTGCTTCATACGCTTCATGAGCCAGACAGATTACTCAAATGCAATCACAGGGCTTTTGGTTTATAGGCAGCAAAATCAATGTTGGCAGTGATTCAAAGAAAGTGTATGGTAAAAAAAAAACGCAGTATCAGAACGGGAACGAGGGTAACCCTAAAGAGCCATATCAACAGACAGCCAACCTAAAGCAGTGTAGAGAGAGAGAGAGAGAACCCACTGATGAAGTACACGTAAAAGCCTGGTTGATTTGAGGACAGAGTTGATTGAAAATCTGAAGCACACAGCCGCTAGCTTAGAGAGATCACTGGGAAGATCACGAGACTGATAAGACTCTGTGAATGAGTGACCTGATCAGCTGCTACACACACACACACACACACACACACACACTTTACTCAATGCAACCAATTCTCCAGAGTACTACAATAACAAAATACAGCTAACCCTATAGGAACTCATTCAAACAAAACCCCACACGATACACACCAACTTCCCATCTAGAGGCGGCCCATGTATCAACAACACCTCAACTACATCTGACAGGAAGTGCTAAAAGCAGAATATGATGGTCAGCCAAAGTGTTTTTCAGGGACCAGTCAAAGACAAAAACGCATGCACAAAAGCAACAGGGTAAGAACCTAGCAACAGACACAGCAGGTGGTAGCGGCCAAGCCGAGCCTAGTCTAGCCTAGCCTAGCCTAGCCCAGGAACGACAGTGTCCTCTTTTCAAAGGGTCTGCAGTACCATTTTCCACCAGCAGGGAGAGCAGGAAGCGCCACCAAGCCCACAGTGTCAGCAGTAGCAACAGCAGCAGCTGATATTTCTAGCTGGGGTGTCAAAAAGACAACAATCAAAATCTAATTCAAAACGTTGGTGATCTAAGTGTCCTCACCTCCTTCTGGGCTATGCCCATCTTGTCTCTCCAGTGCATCAGTACGACGTCGGCTTTCTCCTTGGCAAACTTCTCCACCTCTTTGGCCGCCTTGCCCGCAATCCGCTGCCATTCCGGCACCTTGTTGCGACCCAGTTGGTCCTGAGGTCAGAGATCAGAGATGGTGCGAAAGTGGAATATGTGATTCTGACTCCCTCAACTTCAAAGTGTACAGTGGTAGGGACTGGGTTACCGTAGCGATTTTCAGGTTGTCACGGATGTGCATCCTATCCAGGTCTTTTTCTGGGACAGCGTCGGGACTGTCAAGGTACGCCAGCAGCCCAGTCGGCTAGGGTAGAGGGGAGTGGGGGACTGTTTTGTGACTAACTCTTAGGATCTAGAGCTGACTTTTGTTACAGGCATTTCAACAATGTATACTGTGATGGAATGTTTCTTTTAATTTGTCACCTTCAGCTTCAACAAATTGCACTTAAAACGGACAGGACAGTTTAATGACCGCTAAACAGCTTTGTAGCAAAACATGATTTATAATTCATAAAAGACTTCCAGCCGGGGTGTACTACAATTCCTTTCACTGTGTAATTTGAAGCCCCCTTAGTGATTCTACTATGGAGTCTTACCAGAATCCTCTTGAGCAGGTTCAGGGCAATGGGGTTCTCTGCTGTCCACAGCCCCACTAGGTGTCGACTCAGCTGCCTGTCAGGGAAGAGGACCGATAAACACAACTTGACATACAGTGAGTGGCCAATGTGTATTTGTGTATTTACTCGTTTGTTGAAGGTTAGGGTAAATGTGCTTTTGTGTGCGATGCTCTCTGGCTGTGTTTGTAAGGCATTGCTATTGTTGTGTTTAGCCTGGAGGGCACAACGGTATAAAGCGTGTTTAGCAAGTCTGCTAGGCCATGTCAGTATTTGAGTCCTGAATGTTTGTCATTATAATGAAGGGACTAAATTATTCATATGTGTGCGTGTGTGTGTGTGTGGCCCCGTTGATACCTGTTAGTCAGCATCCTCTGGTCAGCGCTTATGGTGAACATGGAGGTATGCAGGTGTCTGGGCAGAGCTCCCTCACTCAGGGCCAGCTCCTGCATCTTAGTGGCAATCTCCTTATCTCCCTCCTGGCCGTGCGACACACAAAACCCACACAGTCAGCAGTACCAACAACAGTCATTTCTTTAGTTAGCTCAGAGATTTATCTTGGATAGCAGTTACCAATAAAAAGCCTTGTCTTCATTATTGCAAGTCCCCTCAAATCACGTCACAGTAATAACTGTGTGATTCATCCCACTGGACAGCATAAAGCCCTTCCCTCAGCATAAAGCTCACCTCAATAATGGCCTTCATGACCAGTCCAGCACCTTTCACTATGGCCATAGAAGGATGCTAAAAACGGGGGGAAAAAAAAACCTTACTACAACACACACTAGAAACTGTGACTTTTTAACAAAATGGTGTGATAAAGTAATAATCGTTGCTTTTTCATTTCTCCACGTGCACCCCATTCACGTGTCCAACCTGGAAGAGCTTGAAGAGGGTGCGTCCGTTGGAGGCCACCATCTCCAGCAGCATGTCAAACTGCTGCCCCTCGGTGGTCTC
This sequence comes from Galaxias brevipinnis, assembly GCA_036023535.2. NCBI lineage: Eukaryota > Metazoa > Chordata > Actinopteri > Galaxiiformes > Galaxiidae > Galaxias > Galaxias brevipinnis. Next base: position 1,410 of record JAVQIZ010177328.1, on the reverse strand, counting down.
GCTGTAGGGAGCGCACAGGGCAAAGGTCAGGAAGTCCAGCAGGGAGCTGATGACCAGCGCTCCAGTGCCGTGGTCCTGAAGAGACGGAGCAGAGACGGGATACAAAGAGGGAGAGACGGTAGGAGATAGGGAATATAAACAAACAAGGGTTGAGTTGTTTGACTAGGAGCATTGGTTGCATATTGTATTTCATTGACCGAGGCACGCACCACGTTGCTTATGAACTTCTCCAGGAGGTTCTCCAGGAACTTTTTGGAGGACAGCAGGGAGGCCTTGTTGAGCTGCTCCTGCCTCAGGTCATAGTCGTCGTGCATGGGCTGGAGGGAGACCAAGACACAGAGGGGGGTTAGGTAACATCCTGCTACGCTATACATTAGCGCACTGCTAACGTAGATGCATTTAGCTTAACTTCAGAAACACGACGGGTGTCACTTTGTGGTGTTGGATCATATTCATGCTAAACAAATGCAAGGCTTATTTCAGTGGGCGGCACTTACACACATAAGGGCACAGAGCATATCTATGGCTGCGTGTGTGACTCCATTGTTGTTCCTTTTCAGAGCTTTCACTGTCTTCACCCCCAACCTCTCCCTGAACCTGGAACACACACAGGAAAACACGCGCGCACACACAAACACAAACATACACAACCTTACTGACTAACAATACCAGTCGGATCATGCATTGACAATGTTGGCAAACATAAACACAGTAGCAATCCAAAAAAAACAGACCTCATATTTGTATTGAATCTCTAGGGCATACAAATATCTTTAGGAGAGGGGTCTAGTTTGTCATATAACTCGAGTAGAAATCGGTTCCTCTCATACATCTCAGTGTCCCAAGAGAACAAGACAGCGTGTGTCCTGGATATATGAGAGCGCTGTACATTATAATGGAGGGGAAGAGAGAGAGAGAGAGTTAGAAAGACAGAGAAAGCGAGAGATAGTCGAGAGAGCAGAGAGAGAGAGAGAGAGAGAGAGAGAGAGACAGACAGACAAAGAGTCAGATAAAGAAAAAGCAAACAAAAGGCAAGCTGCTGTAGTGAAGGGACACAGAGATGCCATAACCTCTCTTTTGATCTACCCGACTAAAAGCCTCGGATGAAGGGAGTGTGTGCAGATGAAAGGGGCAAAAGCGCAGATTAAATAAAAAAAGACAGACGGGTTGATGGATGGACGAATGCATGGTCAAGAGAGACAGACAGGATGCTGGGTGAAGGAAAAAAAAAACAAATAAACAAGACAGACAGACAGAGGGCAAACTGAGATGCATGGATTCATATTTACGTTCCATCTGTGAGTCCGGACACTTGACCAGACCTTAGAATGACAGAGCACGGCTGTTACCCAGCAGCTCACACCAATACAGGAGCAGCAAACAACTACACACTCTGTAAGAGCAGGGGGT
>JAVQIZ010177326.1:0-27990 GCA_036023535.2 Galaxias brevipinnis | reverse complement strand
CCCCCCCCCCCCCCCCCCCCCCCCCCCCCCCCCCCCCCCCCCCCCCCCCCCCCGAGATACAGAGACATACAAAATTACCCTGGACCCTGGAGAGTGTACATTTAAGAAAGTTAACTTGGCATTAAAGTAATGGGGTCCATCAAAAACAGCGGATGGTTGATTACTTGTTGATATCGTCTGGTATCACTCCTTCTAACCCCAGCCCAAGCCAAACGCTGACAACGTGGAGACTTCGAAGTTTAATGTGCCTCAGTCAAAGTTTGGTGAAACAACTATCATTATGCCTCGTAGACCAGTACAGTGAGTGCACACCACAACGTGCAAGAAGTCTAAATTGCAATTCTTGAGTGTTAACGCCCCCTGGGGTTTAAAATCAAAAGTTGTCTCCGCCGTTATAGTCACACAGAGAAAGCATACCACTTACAATTCATTACAACACACAGCTAGCATTTAGCACCCTCTTGAGTCAACTAAATTAATTACAGTAGAATAATACAGTTTGGTGTCAGTGTGTCACTCTAGTAGAGGAACGTTATTTGGGTTAATATGGATGGTATAAATCAGAGATCATTCCAATATTTTAGCACTTGTAAAGCAGTGTATTGTGTTGAATCTCATACAAACGATCATAATTTCTCATTCCGCTTCATAGCTATAGACAGTTAGATACAACAAGTAATCTTTTGGTCCAATAATCAAGTTAGTCCGTCCATATTTCCATGTAAAAAAGGGTTGGTTCTCTAAAAGAGAAACACGCATAGAAACAGGTTTATTAATAAAGAGAAAAGTGACCTGTAGGGAAATAGTTTATTTACAAATATTATAAAACGTAGTCAATGATACAAATATTTTGAGATGATATGCCACCTTAGAGTGTATCCTTATGGGAAATTAAATGAACCGCCTGTTAAATATAACCACAACATGAGTCCTACTGCAGACACAAACGTTCCAAGCACGTCCCCTCACAGATGCGATTTTCATTGGGCATTAAAGAGATAAGGATATCTACGTAGTTGTTTTCATACCTTAAACATTATGGCGGGATATTTGGTCATGAAGGTTGAAAATTGCCTGGCCAGCACAGACAAGAATCAACACACACAATCTTTTTTAGACTACAATTTATATAGCTTACTACCTTATTAACATTGGTAGCCTTTATCTTTTACATTTTAACACAAAGAAAAACAATGGGAAACAACGAATCTTCCAATGTATGCAACTTTTATATAAACAGCAATCGGTCTCCTTTCTCTGAAGGAAACATACTGACTACCAGTCAAGACGGTGAGTTTACTATTAGTGAAAGGATTGTGTTTCATGCACCCTGTTGAGTTAATATATTTAGAATTATCATTTAATTTGTCAATGCCTTTCAAGTTTCCCATCATGATAATAATATATTTTATTGTTTTGAATCAAATTATATTATTCGACTTTGTATTACAGGCCTGCTATTTACAATAATATGTTATGGATGTCTGTTTGTTTGTTTGTTTGTTTGTTTATGTGAACTTAAGCTGGAGATCATTACAATGTCACAACCAGACCACAACAAACATACAGAATCACTTCCACAGGTAGGATTCCAAAACTCCAGAGTCCTTAGGTAATAGAATATAAATTAATTGGTTTTGACTGTACTCCATCATGAATTGTACTCTTGTTCAAAATTAGGCTTTCTCATAAAAATGTGATGGGAAGTATTCTCAGAAAGACAGGAAATACCGGTCCTGTACATGACAGTAAAATGGTGAGATCCCAAAGTGGGCACAGCAGTTCCAGATGGCTTCTGATGATGTCACAGATTTCCCAGGACCTTTTGGGGTTATGGGAAAATACGAAAAAAGACAACATGGAATGTGAAAGAGTAGAAGAAGGGGAGGGATCTTATTAGCTCCATAAAGACAACTTTTACATAAAAATGTTTGCTAACATGTTAACAATGATTGACTTCGCATTGTGTAAAGAAAATCTTGGTTATATTTCTTGATCCGAATCAGTACTGACTTATTATTCGTCCTTTCAGTGATGGAAACAAATGTACAATGTTTAGTTTCCTCTACAACAAAATTTTTTGGGGGATTGTAAACCTCCAAGAATTCTCCTGCAGTACTACTAGCGAGATTAAGTCTTAATCATGTAACCATAAGCATGTAACTTTATTTTACCACCAGGGGGTGGGATTTAATCCAGTTGGTTTGGATCTAGTTGGATGAGAAGGAGGAGCATCACCTCTTCCCTTGACCTTACATCAATTACATACTAGTCTAATCATGAACTGTAGAATCTAAACTTGTCTTTAACACATTTTTGTGTTTGTTTTCATTTTACCACTGATGTACTGGCGCTCTTTAAACGGGCTATTTAAACGTTTATTCCATATAAATATAAACTCATAACCTCTCAAAATATGATGTTATGGTTAAGCCGATATTATTAGGATGTGGTTACAGACCAGGGCTTGGGTGGAAGAGGTCGCTTGAAGTCAGAGCGCAAAATGTTGATGGAAGCGACAGGTGTGGTTATGTAGTGGCCTAGGTCCTGTTAAGGCATATGTCTATATTTGACCTCTCAGGAGTAGACCTACTGGTCTCTCTCTCTCTCTCTCTCTCTCTCTTTCTCTCTCTCTCTCTCTCTCTTTAAAGTACACTAACTATGTGTATGACAGTAGTTTCACAGTTAGTCAACTCAACTAGAGATCCCACAAGTAGCCCTTTTCTCTGGTGATCAGTTAGATGCACTCAGAAGTGAAGGGATGGGAGAGGGAGGAATATGCATGCTTCATTGGATAGAATTTCAGGCGAGTAATACTAAACTAGACCGCAGCCATTGTTCCAAGGAAGACCTGAGTTTATACATAAAAAAACAATACTGACAACAGCCTCTGCTATTGTGTTGCTTTTCATTTTAATGGTAGGGAACTTGGGATAATTCGTTGGATGAATACAACTTGGGCTAGCCTGAAGCTGTTTCTTTCACACGGGAAGGAGCTCTTGGATGGCATGAGAAGTTAGTTAATTATTCAATAATGTGGCTCTGTGTGTCACCCTTAGTGAGTGTGTGTGTGTGTGTGTGTGTGTGTGTGTGTGTGTCTGTGTGTGCGTGTGTTTGTGTGTGGGATGTGTGTGTAAGTGTACATAGGTTTGTGGGTTACTTGTTTTCCCATGTCTGGGAGAGGGAGAGTGAATGAGAGAAATAGTGAGTGTTTTATAGATTGCTTTAATATTTTTTCTAACATCCATCTAATCTGAACCTGCCATATAGCCATTATCATGATCCAGCAATTTACATTAATGTTATAATTATACAGTTATTATCCAGTAACAGATATTGTATATATTTATTAACCTAAATGATGACGTCTCCATGCCAATGATGAATGAAAGTGGCCAGCCTGACCCACATTTCGCATCCAATGCAGCTCATCTGACTTCTCTAGCCACTTTGCCATATGGTGGTGTGTATGTATTTCCTGTTAGCTGTAGCAGCCCGCAGTCATATAACCCCTCCAGCCCTGTCAGAGCCTACTCTTAGAGGAAGTTTCTATAACCAAGCGGAGCCCCATCATCTTCCTCTCATCCCGAAGTGAACTTCCTCCTGGGACATTCCAACCCCCCAGAGAGCTCACACTCTCCTCCATAGCGTCCTAGTGTTACGTCCCCAAGCGAGGCAGAGGGTATGGGTGTTGCTGGAACCTCGCAATGTGAGGAACTGTGGACAGGATGTCCGTTTTCTAAAAGCTGGGCCTAGTACGTGGAAGCACCTGAAAATGCTATTATAAAGACACCAGAGAACAATTGGTGGTGTTGGGGTAGAAAAACAAAAGTCTACCCATGTATTCTGTGTGTGAGTCTTATAAACAGCCCCTGACTATTGGATTTAAATAGCAATTAGCCAAATTTTCACTATGGGAGCAAGACGCACCAGTCCAGTCCTTGCTCCATTTTCTCTTACTTCAAAAACAAAATGAATATGACGGCTCACATTTTGATACCTTAAGAGGCCATTCGTTAGCAGGGGCATGTTAATCCAAATATACAGTACTATGCATACGTTTTAGGCAAGGGATGCTGTTTTGAAGGCGAAGGGTGGTCGCACCAAATGTTGATTTGATACAGATTTGCTTTTCCCTCACTTTGTTTTTTATAAATTGATAAAAAAATAAACAACTAACATTCATAGTTTTCTAACTTTGAAGGCTTCCCACCTGCCTAAAACATTCGTACATTACTGTATTTTAATAATCTATGAACTATGTCTCAGTTTTAAAGGATCTAAAAGCTACGAGGAGCTCCTCAAGCTCAAATATCTCACAACACTTTAAACACAACCGACAGAATTAAACGAAAGTAAAAAAACATTATTCTACATTTCCTACAATTTTACAGAATTTATTGGTTATTAATAACAACAACATACAAATAAATACCCACTGTACATCAACATAAGGACACAAAAAATAGGTGTGCGCATTTACTGACGATAATACAACTTCTGCTACTACTACTACTTATAATAATATGATTTTAGTAATACTGATCACTTATAAAGGACTATCAAGTAAACTAAATTGACTGCAATTGGCATTGAGTAGTGCTGCCTTTAAGCTTCAGATCTGGTTCATGTTCTTAATAATGCACAAATACCTTCCCGGGATATTAGATACACTTTAGGGAAGGAAGTTCCCATATTTACAGGTTCCTAAAATAGTCTCCCTGTCACCCAGCACTCTCAGTGTATCAGTGTCCTGTCTCAAGCAGGGGGCCCACAGACGTTTCCCACATGTGTCATAGACCAATGTCATGATGAGAGAGAGAGAAAGGAGGAGGAGAGGAAATGGGTGGTGGGGGAGGGGGGGTAAGAATAAGGAGAAAAAGGCCTAATGAAGAGAGAAAGCATAAATCGGGCGTGTGAAAAGGCACGGGGTGATAAACGCACGCAGCGGAGATCAGGATGAAGGGCAGAGGACAGTCAGTTGGCTAGGTTGGGGAAAAAAGGAGGGCTGGTCGAGCAGGAAGAGAGAGGCACAGATGGACGGAAGGCCCCAGTAGGGGAGAAGTGTTAAAGGTGAACCAAGTGTCTGTGAGTGTGACCTCATTGTTTCTCTCCATCCCTTCAAATCAAACGGCGTGCTTAGGTAATGTGGCGTCGGCGCTTGGTCAGAAGGCGGCTTTGGTCTTTGATCTGACACGCAAAGATAAGACTCGGGAAGGCCAGTGACAAGTTATAACAAAATATTCTACAGTGGGGGCCCTAAGTGTCTCTGGCCGGGCTCTCTTGTTGGTTACCTGTTTTGACAGTTAGTTGCACACCAGGCAATGTCCCGCACATGAGTTCATCTCACGGCGGTTTCTATTGGCTTGTGCTCCTAACCCAACGGTTGTCTTTGATGTCTGGTATGCATGAAGTCATTCTATAGTCGGGAATCTCCAGATAGGGTCTAGTGGCCCTTCCATAGTCATTTGCTGTGACAACACATGGGATATCACTCATGTTCTGGCATCAAATAGTGTAGTATATCAAACCACTTAAGAAGTAGAATTTAAACATATTTGTCATGTTTTAGAAGCAAGAATAAACGTTGGCCAAGTACAATGTTTAGTTTAGGCTTTTATAAACGACCCCATAACCATATAAAAAAAATTAAAAAAAAACGTTCTTGCTCAAAGACAATTTGTCTAATTTACTCTTTCTTATATAGATCCCTTATGTACAGCCATTTCATGTTCATATCACAAAATATTTGCTTGCATGACAACTCGCCAAAGTTCATCAGCCTATGAAAGGCAAAGTAACAACAAACAATTACAAAGGGAAAATCTTTTCTGGTCGTTACAATACTGTTTATGTTGGGGTGGAGTTTTGCGTGGGACAGCCAAGACAAGCAGATTTGAATCCTGGGTAAACACAGGGAGCCTTGCCTTGAGTCTGTCGCTGCTGGAATAGGCCTGCTTCCTGATACAGCTGCAGCCCATTCACATGGGACCTCCAGGGGTTGTGTGCGTGCGTCAATATGGTAGAATCCCTCCCTTTCACGCCTCATCTCCCTATTCTACGCTGCTCTGGCCAGCTTATGGTACCAAACAATGTATAAATTTAAGCTAGAATGAATCGATGAACGTGCATTTTATGAAAAAATATTTTAAAAATATGAATATCCAAGAATAGAACACTTCCAAGACTTAGCCATGTTTCAGTAAGAGACAATTTAACCCAGGAAGAGCAGATTAGCACACCAGGGTGATGATAGGACAAAGGGTTTATCTGCTGTTTTTCCTTGCATTTTTGCTGTTTTTGGCCCTTGCATCAGTATTTGGAACGATATTTGAAAATATGTTTGGTAAGGTCCAAAGTCTGAAAACCAAGGTTGTATGTACATTTGAATGCGACAAAGATTACCATTCACTCTTCATTTTCTTGATTATTTCTTTAAAAACAGGTTTAATCATTTTAGGCCTTTCAATTAACATAAATAATAAAAATGATATGAAAAATGTATTTAAACAAATATAACAGAAAAATAACCACAATTACCATAAAAACTAAAGTTCCTTGATGATGCCTTTGAATCCCCAGGTTGCGGGGTCTTTGTGGCCCTGTGCCCATGACTGCAGACAAAAGTAAACTCACCTGTTAATTAATCATTTTAATGAAAGGAATTTGGTGCTATTGTTTCACTCATGACTGGCTTCAACTTTCCCTTTAAATGAAAGAATATGACTAAGTAAAGCGTTGTGCAGTTGAAGGGGACTGACTTTCATTTGGTCAAATAACACTCCAGGTCGTTCGTCCTTGTAGTGACAAATAGCCTGACCTATGTAGTTGTGGCCCCACAGATGTGACTCAGGGCACATGCAACTAGAGTCCTACATTTCCCATAATGCAAAGGAACGGGGCATTATTACTAGATGTACATAGCTCACAGGGGCTTGGACTACTTTTCTGACAGTTGACTTTATTACGTCATGGAAACCAGGGCAGAGTTCTCGGCTAAAGATTTGATTTGTGCCCCATGTTGTGTCAATTACATGTCCTTCAGAGTGACACACAGCCTAAGGAGGAATCATGCTCCCGGTGGATAATGTTATGTTGCTTGGTAACCTTCCTATTTGCCTGCCATTTGAGCATCTTCAATGAGATCATTTTAGCTTAGTTCACTGAGGCAACACGGAATAGAGAATTGCCACAGACAACACTCATATTTATGTACTACTCATTCATTCATGTGATCTAAATTAGGAATGTGAGAAGTAACCCACTCTTATTGATAAAATAAACAAACCATACACAGTTTGTATTTGATCTCCTTGGAGTCCTTGGTGATAACAGTTTTTTTTTCAATGACTTGAAAGCTTTAACTTAAAGTGGTCAAAGCCATCAAGAGAATTATCAATTTGGCCCTTGACATACATGGTTCAGAGTTGTCTGGTCAAGCTGATTCCACAGCCTTCTATGGTAAATCTGGAGCTGGGTAGACTCAGTGTCACTCACAGCTTACAGAGAGGGACAGGGAAGGGGCCACTCATACAATAACATTCCAGGGGAAAGCTGGAGTTGGACAGAGGTTAGCCTAAATTCCGTTCAAGTTTGTCTTGCTCTCGTTGGCTATCAATAGCAGTGGGATGGAAACTACGAAGGTTGGAAGATTAGCTGTTTTGTAAAAGCAAAAGAACATCTCTACATGTAAGGTATATGAAACAGTTTACCGAAACACAGTTACAAAAGTTGTTTTTAGAAGACGCTCCATATTTCCAACCAACATAAGAAAACCGTTTAAGTAGCTCACCACTTAATTATGTCACTATAATAATGTATGGCAAGGGACACCTGTTGTGCTCCTGTCTATGCTCCACTGGTCCAGGTCTTCCTGCTAATCCTGCTCATTGATGTTCTTGAACTTCATTTAGAAGCGCTCTAATCTTTCATGAACCATCAGGTTGTCGCCGCCTGTCAAAATGTCCTTTAAATAGTTAGTTTTAACCAGGCACAGGACAGACTGAAAAGCAGGTCATAATAGGGTCACGTTTTGTGCAGCTCTTCTCACATGTATGTGCCATCCCGTAACTACAAGCACTTTGTTGGGATAGTTGTATTACCACACACTTACTATAATTTATTCACTCTGTAAATACAGGTACATTTTTTGACATATTATGATTGTTGTGAACGCAGGTTAGTAGTAGGTATTTAAACACAATTCAAAGCTGCTCAGCAGATTTATCGAAACCACTCCCATTAACTTAACGAGATTGTGGATTCTTTGTCTTTTGAATCTCTCGGAGTGAAGCAATTTGGTGTTCAGATATTGAGAGCCTGAAGGCAAATTTTGACAAGCCTTAACTGGGAGATTTCCCAAACCATTATAAACTCCAACGATGTTAATGATGCTTAATTAGGATTTTTCTTAACTACAGATTCCACTTTTACAATTTACCACAAAAATGCCCCTGTGTACTTTTTAATGGGGTTATCAACATGGCCAGGCACGGCACATGTCACAGTGTAATTAAAGCGCACTAAAACACAGGACTGATTGCAACTAGATGGCTGGTGCTCCTTTATGACTAACGTTTGCCTCAAGTGTGCTGCTCTGTGCCGGTGGGAAAAATCAAGCTCCCATTCAGAATATGTAAAGTTTGAACCAAAAATGCTTCTTGTCGTTCCTTAAGAAGCTCTTAAGTTGTTTTGGTCGGTCTTTCCTGTGTTGTTTAAATGTGTCTATGGCTTGGCCTTGCGAGTGACTTGTAGAAGCGTGGCTATTTCTGAATTGGCATCATACTGTGCTTGAGTAAACATACTCTTTGGGGAGTCATGGTCAAGGTGACAAAGATCATGAGGTGGGCATCCTGTAAAGTCCATTCTGTCGCTTGCTTCTTCTTATAGAAAATGGATATGAGGGTTACAAAAGGTTATTCAACAGGACCAGTATGTCGAAGGTAATGGCATCTTACATTTCTTACTCATAATCTATACAATATAATAGTTCAGTCAGACAAACTCATCCGCCTTAAAAAAACATTCATTAAATGGGAACATTATTTCGTTCGGCATGGTTGCATTTTCTATGTTTTTTTTAAGCTCCCTGCCATAACATATCGAGCACACATGGATCAGTCCCCCTCTGGAACAGATTAGTGGACCCAAGGAGGCAGCTGGGGTGGAGGAGGGAGCATTTTCATCACTTCATTCGATAAGCACAGAACCTAACCGGCATCTCAGGGTCACTTAAATAGCTCCCTCTCAATGACAAGGACAGTCTGATGGGTGTGTCTAAGCATATGCAGAATGGCGGGCTACTCATCATCAGCACACAGACTTGGAGTTCTTTACATGAAATGTAGCTGAAGCTTCCTGGGCCTCTGAGCTCAAATCAAACAGTAATAAAAAATATGTATGAACTTTGGAAATAACATGTAAACAGACATAAATAAATAGGATTCACTAATACAAACATAAATAAATCAATAAAAACAATTAACAACTTCTATTTAGATTTACAGTAGAACACATTTGATAAATTAATTAAACTTTATAGATGTAACCAATTATAACTAAAATAAGACAAAAAAGACAAAAAACATTTCACAGTAGCCTAGTGGTTTCAAAGCATTTTCTAATTAATAATGTAAAACCATCATTTTCTACCCCGAATAAGCTTGCAAACTCAATCTATTTGGCATATAGTAAAAAGGCATGATTAATTCTAGGAATATCAAGCACTAACTATACAAACAATGTTTCGCCATTATCAGTTATTCTGAAGCTTATGCTAGAAGTAACAAAGTTTATGCAGAATTGCTTTATCAGATCAACATGTGTCAATATGCAACAGGCTGACAGAGGTTTGTTATGTTGTTCCTGGGTTTCCTGCAGCTCCTAAAGAGGTGCATCCATATCTTAACCCAGAGAACACTGAGTCGTCTTATTTTGTCTCAATTCACAAGGAGTTACAGGAGTAGTAATAACTTTACCCCCCCCCCCTCCCCCAAAATACTGCATGTCAGAATAACACGGTGTTCCTAATATGCTGTTGAATGGATAATTCTATTAGACCACAACCGCTTTCCAGGAAGGAAAAAGGTGTTCAATGTCAAAAAGAGGTTACGGAGACCCCCTGACATGACCACACGTTTTGGTACAATAGAAGGGTCATGTTGAATCAGGGACTGACAAGTTACATAATGTGATGATTGAGATTCCAAAGGGAGGAAATATGAGTCTGGCATGAGCTCTAGGATTGAACATCGCATAAATTCAGGCATCATATAAGAGAGGATGTGTGTGCGTGTTGGTGTTTGTGTGTGTGTTTGCGTGTGCGTGTTTGCGTGTGTGTGTTTGCGTGTGTGTGATGGATGACATTTTGTGCCTCGCATGTACAGTCATCACAGACCTCTTCCCTTCTAGCGATGTACTGATATAAAATAACTGTTACATTTTCAGTGGGTGTTAGTGTGTATTCTTACACGTCACCAACAAACCTGAAAATGTGTCATAAGAAAACCTGAAGAAAGGTCTTACAGATGGCTTAAAAAGTAATGTTTAGTATATTTATATTTAGTCATATATTTAGTATATTTAGTTTTTAGCGCATTCATTTAAACAACATTTTCTCTCGAGATCTCCCTACCACTACCACCACCAGACATCCCTTACCGTAAAAAGGCTGCCATGGCCCAATTTGTCCTTGTCCGATTTCCACCCGAATTCTGAGTGATGTTTTCAATTATCTTTTTACTCATATCAAATCTGAAATTGCAGAAGTGCAACCAAGCATGTGTGCACTTTGTCTGCTTATAAAGGCCGCAACATTCAGCTTCATGATCCGAGGATTTTGTAAATGAAAACAATATGCTGGTGCATGAGAGCATATGGCTGGACGTCCCACTAAAATGTGCCCAATTAGAAGCTGCAGACTTATTTCTGCATACATGTTTGGATGAATTTATTTTGTTTGTACTTCGTATGCATGGGATTTGTCATTGATAGAAGTAAATGGTTTAATGTTTGACTTGTGGGTTTGAAAAATAAGCCAAAAGGCAGGTGTTTACTACAATGGCTTAAAAAATGTTCTTAGTAAAACGACAGCTGCTCATGATTACAGCAAATGTGAAATCCCTCCTTTGGTAATTTAATCTTAGAACATGCACAGATAACCAGGAAAAATGTGACTGCATCTCTTTGTGCTGGACGCTGTGGTTTGATAGTGATGATTGTGTCGGAGTGTGTACAGAGAGGGTAAGTATGACTCACTTCAGCCATTGAATTAGTGGCTGGAGGTTTGGACGTCAGCCCTATCCTGTTGCTGGGACCCATACATGCAAGAACCTCCCAAACAGACATCTGCTGAACATTTCTTCAATGCCTCTGACTCTTTAAGGGGAATTAAAATACTGCGAATGTAACACTTTGCAGTCCAAGGAACAGTCACTTCAGTCTACCGCATGGCAACCGCTGCAGCACTGTGGGCCAAGTTTCCCTTGGGCAAACCAGGCAACTGTTCTCTGGAAGCAACATGGTCTTTTTTATTCGTTATAATGGCTCTCATGAGAAAGCTGCGTCAGTGATGCGGTGCACCTGAAACGGGGACAGGGATTATGCAGGTTTAGAGCCGAGTATTTGAGTTTGCGTCTTAAAAAACATCTACGTTCAAACTGCCTCTCGACTGTTTCGTATGCCCTTCACCTACTTTTCAGCTTGTTACTGTATGTGCGTGATCTAGACAGCAGACCTTTTCTGTGGGTCAGGCTCATTTTTGAAGCTTGTTTGCTTCCATCAACGCAATCAAAACATTCAGAATGACATATTCGTGCTAACAGTTGCCAGGGGTCCGAGTCAAGGGCAAGGCTTGGTTGTAAAATAGATTTGTTCTGAAATATAGTGCAGGAAGAGGACAACTAATGTCACGCATTTGAAACCACATACTAATTTTGCTTCATACATTCCTATAGGAAGGATGGTGAAGCAGGCATCATTAGGAAACTAGTTTGGTGTGTTACAAAGTGGAAGATAATTCATTAACTTTATTTTAAAATGGTACAATAGTTTTATGATAATCTGAAATGAGACATGAAAATGACTTACATCAACTATTACATTTACAGCATAATATTGAGAGGGATGATTCCCATTGGTCAAAATGACAGTAACCTTAGTACTGCTAAATATAAAGATACTGACTTATTCTTTGTAGACACAGTGTAAAATCAGTGGTCCTCACTATCGCTAAGGAGAAAGAGCATTACTGTAAATCGATTTCTCATCACTTGGGGAGATAAAAGCAACCTCAGCATCGTTAGGTTTTCATTTACACCCCACGGTCTGCGCTCACGCACTGAAGCACGGCACGTCAGGAAACGGAGAACACTTGTTACCGTGGCGCTAGCTGGCTGCCGTGTTTACACGGTGGGCTTGATTGTGGACTCCATCATTGCCTCATAGTCACTTCCTGTGTTAATCCCCTTCGCCACGGCAGCTCTTTTCTTCCCCAGGCGAAGACAAGGGCGGGGGAGGAATTTCACTTCGGCTTCACTTCGCCCCAAACGCTATTCTCGCAAGGCTCATAAGGACCCCACCATTTCCTGTGAACACAAACAACATTGAGGAGGCAGAAACAAAATGGTTTTGTCTTTGAGCTATAATTAGCCCCTGCCCTCCTTTGACCAAACACCATTCTCTCACAAGAATTATCTGACTGGGATCAGATATGACCTTATTGGTGGCGAGGGCAGCGCCACAGTCTGTCCGACTCGGCTTAAGGGAATTGATAGTCTGCTTATGTGGAACACGGATCAAGGATTGAGAGCCTTTTTTCACAGTCATATCCTATTAGCCTCCAGTGCTGCCATATGTTAATCATACAATTTTTTTTCAAATTAGATATGACCTTTTCCAACCTCTGCTACAAGGCCAAACAAGATGCTTCATTAAAGAGCATCGCGTCATGGAGAGCTCTCCTACTACTGCACTGCGTTCACTCCTAAGCCAGCACAACGGGCCGGGTCTGGTGCCTGTCACATTATTTCCTTTGTCGTCCAACTGAGCCTGTTACGTTGTCTCATTCGTCATCCAGGCAAGCATCTCTAAGCTGTTTGGCCATCCAGGAGTATGTTTGTCCAATATTGCAGAGTACGGTTGCTGTCTCACCTCACGGGGGTTTTCTTTGGCTCCACATCTAGGCTTGCCATAGACCAGAGCACTGGGCTGGTGTGGACTCCCCAGCACTACTACACTTCTCTGGGCTTCAGGCCCACTCTCCTCCTCAGAGACCAACGCTGGTTGTTTCCCATCAGGGTTTCTACAACGAGGTTATGGAACGCATGGGGGAGAATGTATTTAATTACATTTTGATTATATTTCCCTATTTGGAATAGTACAGGGAAGGGATTGATTCAAGAAGAACATTCAACATCGTGGCATGAGTCTGAATTTGAAGCCATGCAGTGACAAAGTGAAAATCCAATTATGATCTCGTAGAACACTGAGCAACCCCAGAGTAAGAATGTATTATGCCTGATTTCACTGACGTACTTCATAACATTTTGCTTCATAAATAAAGATGTATTATTATTATTATTATTATTATGACTGTCCCACAGAAACCATACTTGAACCAAGTCAGTGCAAACACCAAATGAAACTCTCTTTCCCTAGCTGTATGATCAATACATTATAAGACACTAGTCCTAGTTTTCATTATTAATTTCGAATTTGATTTAATTATAAAGACTTAGGTCATTCATTTGTATTCTATATCCAAAAGATGTGCTCATTCGAGCTGTTTTAAATTTGATGGTCATATAGCTGGAGTCCTTCAGGGCCTTTGGTGTGAGGCTCATCAGAAACCATTGGGGTTCAGAAGGCAGGAAACAGCTTGAGAGGAGCCCTGCGGTCAAGGCTGTGGGAGGGTTGAGTGGAGGGGATGGTGGGAAAATAAGGGAAAAGGGGGGTTCTTGTGTGGTGCTTGGAGACATTACAAAAGCATACAAGTTTTACTTATATGATCTTGAGTTAGGCCAAACCCTGTACATCTGATTAAATAACAAACTTAAGGTTCCTTGGGAAAATCAGCTGCCCAGTTGATTAAAACTGTTTCCGGTGTCTGGCAAAGATACTGACAGTATAATGAAAGCTGGCTGCCAGAAGTGCCTTGACCAAACACCGGGACCATTCTGAGGTTAGGGGTATTTCCCCCGTCTGGTCGATGCTCGAATGCAGGAAGATCATGTCATGCAACAATGGACATATGATGAAATCATTTCTGGTGTTTGGAGATGTTCAACCTTCTAGTCATTTCCAGACCCTGAGACTGTGACCATTAAAACATTCAAAGGAATTACGAAATGAATCTGGGATGGGATTTTTACTTAATGGTCACTTTTTCAACCGGTTAAGTTCTATGATTTGACAGTCATATTAGTGCCTTATATTATTATAAGAGTATTAGAGGTGATCTGGCACATAAATTAAATTACTAAATAATAGATGCATCCTTTGAGTTCCAAGCAAAGCAGTGCCTACTTGCCTTCTAAAAACGGGAGCTTTACTTATCCTACTGTGACTTTAAAGTCATTTTGAAGGGGAGACTACATTGAAGAAAGGAGGGGGGCTTGCTGTGAGCCAGTTAGCGAATCGGTGGGAGAGCCGTTGTAACTGGCTGGCTGTCGCAGGAGCTTGGTCTGAGATAAGAGAAGCATGTCCACGCTTCATTGGGAGGATACAACGTAGACGACTCACTCATATGCTGGTCAGGCTGAACGGCATTAGGTATACTAGTACAATAGCTATATTTTTTTTTACAAAAGAAAATAAATGGATGTGCAGAGAAATATTTCATTCGGGAGAATCCACTTGTCAACCTGTGAGACGAATTACAGGATATAATGGGGAACACGACACCCAAACCAGTAATAGGTAAGACATTATCGCATGACAGAAATGTTTTCAGTGTTGTTTAAACAAAACAAGGTCTAATTCAGATATTTTGAAAATACCCGATCCTCATTAGCCAATATTGGATCTTGTCCTAATTTCACGACTGGCGCCTGATAGCAATTGCTCTGACAACTGGCGTCTGCATAAAAGCGCGCTTCAGTGCGTGGGAGAAGTAATTGCTTAGAAATAGGTCCTATAAATAAGAGGTTGACAAACTCAGCCGGACAACAACAGTAAACTCAGTGTTTTTGACGATTGTTGATGATCAGTGCAACTTTAATTGTATTTGGTCCATTCCTACGATCTTAACTAATGAATGCAATTAATTTAGATGTATAGCAATCCATTCTATCTATTGTTTCATAATACATATTTTGCGTTATTATTTTGCGATTGCTGTCATACCAAATAAAGATCTTGAAAAACATAACAAAAACTACTAAAAGACTTGTGTCAGGTTTGTACAGTTTTGATTGGTTCTCTGGGAAATTGTGAATTTGTCCAGTGGTGAAGTTGATATTTATTCTTGGCTATCAATGCCCACCATTCTAGTTGGCTGATCTGTCAGGTCTGTGTGGCATATGGTTTCCAAGTTCATGTATAGAATGTCAGTGGTCCTTTATTTGAGTGGCTAAATTAGAAATGCTGCTACTTGGTTTGTGGTTTGAAATTAATGAACAATTTTTGAATGTTATTATCAACTGCTCTTGCCCTGTCTCTGATCCATCTGCCCAATGACTAAGGTGCTGCTGACACAATAGGAATAGGTTTGCACGGAGGGCATCTCCATCTTACAGGGCAGCAGTGTTCCCGGGGCTACTGTAGTCTTGCCGTCTGTTCTGTAATTTACGGAGAATCATACCGGAGCCAATAGTATGTCTTTGTGTTTATTAATACTGTTTTGGAGGTGGACTCACTGAGGTGGATGAGGTCACTGTTAGACAAACACATTGTAATACTATGAGAGATGTTTATCCTTCAGCCTAGTCTTCTTTTACTTGGCAAAAATGGTGTCCTCAAAGGGCCTTGTGGGGAAGAATGTATTGCAGAAACAGTTCGATTAGTTTTTAATGATCAGAATCACACTCTTTAATTTACTCCCTTCGGAGAGGAAATCTATTTTCACAGCACCTAGCAACGCAAACAAAAGATGGAAACAAACAGGCATTGAAATCTGATCCATCACCGCAGTATGATTTGTGTGTGGCCTATGGAGGCCTGTGCGCTCTGGAAGCCTGGCTGTACAATACAACAACTGTTGAATGCGAAGCCCATTCCATACAGAATTCCATACCAATAAATCAAATATAGTTGACCAAGATCCACTGATCTCTTGATGCGCTAGTATTTTCCCATCCGTCTTCCTTAGATGTGCTCTGCTTATCAAGAATTGTTTTTCTTTGTTGCATATCCCCTACTGTGGTCTGTGCCTCATCTTGTGATGACATTGTGTCTCCAGTTAACTTACACTGGGAAGACAGGGAGTCACGCAAAATACAATTTTCTACAAATAATCGAATCACACTTGTGTTAGCGCTAGCGTCGGTAAGCCATATTTTGTGGAAGTGACGGGCCCCTGGAGCCTAAGATACTGAATCCTTATCAAATCTGAAATCAGTTCCCTCAACTAAACACCTTCCCCTCTGTTTCAGTCCTCTTCCTATCTCCTCTCGTTATGACACGTTTACAGATAGTTTGAGACACTGCCCTTATGCAAACACAGATAAGATGACTCTGAAGAGTTTTCGCTGAGAGGGCAGGCCAGAGTTTATTTTACAGTCCTTTGCTCTGATTGAGCACTTTGTTCTACACAGAAACCAAGTTCCTCTTATGATTGATTGATTGGGTGTCCTCACTAGAGGAAATAGTGTTTAGAGTAGTTGCCCTGGTTGCCTCAGTTGAGCCCAGTTACAGAGCACACATTCATTGGATTACTTTTTCATCTAAACCAAAAATTGAAGACACCCACCATGTGGGTGGATATATAGAGCATGGTATAGTTTAACTTTGACCAACGTGTTTAAATATGGTCTCGCAGTGACAAACGTCATGAACCAGCTGTGAAACAGAAAAGATATCAACAACTGAGATTGATCTCTACTGACAGGTCTCTTTAGCGCTTTGACCTAATGTTATTGTGCTATGCCTCTCATCTAATAATGGCAACCAAGTGTCTATATTAGTCTGCCCCTCCCTTCATCCCATCTCTGTTATTCCCATTCCCTCCTGCTCCCAGAACGTCTCTGTTGGCGAGCTAGTTGAGCCTGTGACATACTGGCAAGGAATTGGCGTGGTAGTTAAAACCATGGCACTAAAATGGATTGAAAAGACAGATATTTTGGCCACTTGGGCTGGGAACCTAAAATGGCTGACCCATACAACCTATTCTACTGTCACAAGCTCTTGATAAATTCATTTTTGTTCAAAGACAAGTTCCTGTTTATATTGGCTTTGTTTGTAAGGCTTTTCTAAACCTTTTAATTAATCACTTTTCTCTATTATACTTACTTACTGGCAGAAGACTTCAGCTAGCTTCTGCCTGTACCAGATAGCATTCATTGCCTGATGTATCAGTGTGCCCTTAAAAACATGAGGGGGCCACGCACAGATCAGCAGAGATGTTACAGATGTTTCACCACCGCTTCATAGTTTAGAATGCAATTAGGGATAATGTGTAATTTAGGAAATGTGCCGTGGTACATTTCACTGAGTGATACCCTACATCAGAGTGAGTTGAGCGCCATCACAGGGGTTTCAATCACGCCATGCTTGCAGATCCTCCCAGGGCAAGGGAACGATACGGTAAAGGGCCCACTCTAAAGCGAGATAGCACCCTGTTTTCCTGTTCTCCGCATGACCTGATTACAAAAAAATACTCAGTGTATCCGAGACACCCTGATTACGAAAAAATACTCAGTGTATCCTGAGACAACATTAGTACTATAGCCTTCTTTGAAGCAGTATCAGTCTATAATTATTAGTAATTATTTGTCAAATCGTATTAGTCCTACCATGTGTTGTTTTATGTTTGCGTTTGAGATCTGTAAGGAAGGGAACAGGGATACACTCTTCTTTGGTAACAAGTTCTCTCTGGATGCACTCGTCTCATGATCAAATCATCACTTGGTCTGTAGATACGGAGGAATGAATAGTGCCATTCAGGTTTGTGTTTATTCTGTGTGGGGCTAGGGTGTTTGGGCAGTAAATAAATTGAATAACATTTGTCCCTCTGTTGTTGACTTGATGTCTAGTTTGGTAAAATACATTTGTTTTCTTTATCCTGTGTGACTATGACATCATAATACCTCCCTTACCCAAAAACCAATGACTGGAAATGTAATAAAACAGCACCTTTTCGTGCGCATTTTGATTGAGAGTAATATAAACTATTTTCAACCTAGATAAGCCGTTGCTGAAATGAATGTGTTGGTGAAGTAAAGACTGGTGATGCACAGTGATTTAGTACAGTGCAGGAAATAAGTATTTTTATACCATACATATAGGTTGGGCTATAAAAGAGGTATTTCTTTTGAAGTGGGAGCCTTTGAGTGACAGTTTAATGGCCAGAAGCTATTAATGCAGTGGAGCCCACACTCTCTGAAATGTACTTTTCCATATACTGAAACTGAGCAGCAGTAGTGTTAATAAGTATGTGTTCACATGCTCTCTCTGCTTCTTTCAGCAATATTTTATCTTAAAATACTGTTTGACCAATATTTTTGTACATTGTCAGTTAGCCTTTTACTCATTAGGATGATCTGTAATTTTTTTATTTTCTTTGAATGCTAAATTATCATCCCTGATCATCAGCCTTCCTTAATAACACTGTTGCCTTGTGCGTTTGCCCCAGCAGATGCATCTCTGCAGCCCCGCCCAGTGGTGAGTAGGCAGTACTACACCCTTCCCAACAGCGGTGCCGGTGTTGAGCGAAGGACGTTGGCTTCTCCTGTGAGCATCAGCTTGGAGTCTCCCCGCTTTCACCCCCATGCCAAGGGCAAGAATATCAGGCTGGATGGGCAGCTGCGTCGTGCCACGCGCAAAAACAGCTTCTGTAACGGTCTCACTTTCAGTCAGAGGCCTGTCCGACTCTACGAGAAGGTCTGTCTTAAGACTTACTCTCTCACGCAAAACACCTTAGACTTTGAGTTTCCCCAGCATAGTTTTTTAACAGTTATTATAGGAGCTCTTCTCGACAAACAACAACACTCGATTAAAAATGGCCTCTTCTCTCCCCCTCAGGTGCGGCTTCGTCTGTCGGGCGTCCACACCGGCTGGAGCGGGGCTCTGAGGTTCGGCTTTACCAGCCTGGACCCTAGCGAGCTGGCCGTGTCCGACATCCCCAAGTACGCCTGCCCAGACCTGGTAACACGACCGGGCTACTGGGCCAAGGCGTTGCCAGAGAGGTTGGCTCTGAGGGACAGTGTGCTGGCCTTCTGGGCTGACCGCCATGGACGGGTTTTCTATAGCATCAATGAAGGAGAGCCCATCCTGTTCCATTGTGGCTTGAGCATCGGCTGCCCACTCTGGGCCATCATAGACATCTATGGCATCACTCAGGAAGTCACGCTGCTAGGTCAGTGGGAGGTCACCATTGTTGTTGTTGCTGTTGTTTCTAATGTGTCTTTACATGAATCGAATGCAAACCCAACTATTAGGACATCGGTATTGTAAGGCTAGTCTCAACACCTAAGTCCCTTTATTTGTCTAAACTGGTTTGTGAGACATTCGGTTGACCCCCATGCAGCCTAGAAAGGTCAGGAGCTTACTATTAGAGTGACAACTGTTTTACAGCTCAGCAAAGCACTTTCCTGAGGGGCTTGGGGAGAGCAGCTGAGCCAAGACAGTCTGTCATGAGGTGAAGTGGTAGGAGTGGAAAACAGCAGAGTAGGGGGGCTTGGTCAGGTCACTGCCTCCACTCTGTCTCAGCCAAGGGGCCGGCCTAATAGTTAAGCATAACACGTCTCTCTCTGACGAAGGGAGACACATTGTGTTGAGATAACCAGGGTCCAGGACACCGGCGTCAACCAGGGCCCTCGTCCTCACTCCCTCTTACTCATTCCTCTCACTCCCTCTAAGGACCTCCCTCTTTTTACTCAGACCCTCTTTCGATGCCCCCCCTCCACACACACACACACACACACACACACACACACACACACACACACACACACACACACACCCTTCTCTCTCTCTCCTCTCCCTGTTTCCCTATCCCCTGCCTCCCTCTGTCTTGCCCTGGGTGTGTTTATCTTAGGTCTGACAGAGGCTATGACCATTTTTGGTAAAGGCGGCTTATTCCAGCAGCTCTGCTGAGGGGTCGGTGCGCTCCGCTGCTCCAGTGACTGGTGGAAATAGTCGTCGAGGAAAGCCACGCCAGCCAAGAAGGGCTCTTAGCACCTAACTTGTGTATATCACAGCATAATGTATGGGGCAGTGTAACACTGCTCTCAATTCTAATGTAGCGTGCTTCTTGCAATGACTCGCTTCTGGATTTTTCTGGAAGGCTCTTCCTCGTTATTGTTCATACTGTATATCTTAACCACACATATGTATGTTACAGTGTAAAACAGGTTCTATTTGGCCTGGGGTGAACTTTTTTTTACTTCAGGGTTATTGTAGTAACATATTTTGACTGAGTAACCTTCCCCCTTCAGTGTACTTCACACACCTCAAAATGATGGCCCTTTATGGGGCAGTAAAGACTGGCGTTAGGCTCACCTCTAAGCCTCTGACTTCGCTGTTCCTCTTTCAGAGAGCACGTTTGCTGAAAGCGTGGGCTCCAGTTGCCTGAGTGCAGCCCGACTGAGTGCCTACCTTCCCCAGAGTAGCCACGACTCCGCCAACTACAGCAACAACCAATTAGAGAACAACCAGGCGGCCGCGGCCAAGATCGCCAACCTGCAGCTCAACAACTGCAGCCAGCTCATTCCCTGCTGCTCCAGCACATCTTCCGCCTCCATCCCTTCCTCCTCTTCCTCTACTACCCTTGCGTCCGTACCCCGGGTGGTCCGAGGGCTCCCCTCCCCGCTTGACACTGACTTGCACTTTCATCCCGTCCGGGGGCTGGACGTCGTGCTCTCAGCCGACCGCTCGGCGGCCTGCATCCACTTCCTGGACAGCAGCAGGACTCTGGTGTTCAGCGATCGGCCGCTGCATGTGGGGGAAACTCTGTACGTGGAGGTGGGCCACCTGGGGGTGCCCTACTTTGGGGCGCTGCTGTTTGGGCTGACCTCCTGCGACCCAGCCAGCCTGCACTCTGGGGACTTGCCGGCGGACCCCGAGGTGCTGCTTGACCGTAAGGAGTACTGGGTGGTGTACAGGGGCTTCCCCGTGCCCTGCTCTGGGGACGTTCTCAACTTCGTTCTGCTGCCCAATGGAGAGGTGCACCATGGAGTGAACGGCGCGGCCCGTGGGAGGCTGCTGTGTGTTGACTCCTCTCAGGTCCTCTGGGCCTTCTTTACCCTGCACGGGGCGGTCAACAGACTCAGGATATTGGGTAAGGCAGCATAAGAGAGTTGTGTTCAGAATGTTTTAATAATAGGGAAGTAGAATTAAATCAAAAAATATATTTTGCAATTCTACTTTAAAATCAATTGATTGTGGCTCATTTTTTTTTACATACTCTGTTGTTGAATCAGTGTAACTTGTATGACACACCAAAAGCAAGTATTAGGTACTTTCAGCAGTCACTCAAGTCTATTTTCCCCCAGACTTAGTGGAATGTTTGTGCGTAAATGGTGTCTTTATGTTTCTTTGTGAGCTATTTGGGCAGGGACTAATATGGACTCCTCCACTGCTACCACATATTTATCTGTCACCAAGACTCATTAGAAGATAAAAGATTGCTTAACTGTTGAAATACTGATATCTGTGAAATGTATCACTCTTGACACAGGGACAATGCAATCCAGTCCCCCGTCCACATCCCCCACTAGTTCACAGAGCAGCTGCCCTGATGACAGTGATTCCGACCTGGCCTTTAGTGTCAACAGATCTTCTTCTGCCTCAGAGTCTTCTCTGGGTAAGTTACGTCACTATTAGTAGATGCTAAACTGTGGTTATCTGTACTGTCTTGTTTGGAGGCTTTCTCTGTGGAAATAACTAATGTGTGTCCCGTCAAACTTCACGACATAATCCCTAAAGTATTTTTGCTAGACAGTTCTGTTACGGGAAGATTATCATCTAAGCTTCATGTTGCAATGTTGTAGAACTAGATGGATGAGTAAGTGATCTGTTCTGTTTGTGGAGATGATGAGAAATATGTTATGTTGTCATGGTATGACTAAGAGTTGTCTATATATAGTTAATACATTACAGGAGTTTGTAAAAGAAATGTTACACAATACCCCAACATTTCTTCATGTTTTCATAAAATGTTCTGGCTAGTTCTTGTATCCTATCATAGGTGGGGCATATATTATATAGAATGTATGATAGATCTGAACTGCCATAAACACACAAGACCATACATTTACAAAACTATGCTTATTAAGATCATCTATTTTTTTCTGTCCACCAGTGACTGCGCCCAGCTCCCCTCTCAGTCCCCCCGTTTCTCCTGTGTTTTCTGCTCCAGAGCTGCCCTCTTCTGGTAAAAACGGAGAGTGCACTGTTTGTTTTGACCAGGAAGTTGATACGGTCATCTACACCTGTGGACACATGTGCTTGTGCAATGACTGTGGGCTTAAACTCAAGAGACAGGTCAACGCTTGCTGCCCCATATGCAGGAGGCCAATCAAGGATGTCATCAAAACATATCGACCTTGAGCTGGTATATCATTCACAGGATGTTCCAGACTATGTTCCAAAGATGGAGTAATGCCTCATAGCTACTCGGACCGTTATCTGGCTGGGTTGGTCATAGCAAGCCACAACATCATGTGTTGCTAATTTGAGTTTAACCATAACATCGGAAATCAGAAGACGTAAGCAAAGTTATGCTGTTATACATGGGTACATCGTCATGTTTGACAGATCTCCGAGAGACTTTTTCCTCATTGTGAAACTCATCTCTTTTTTTCCCCATGCCGAGTGTTTGCTGAGACAAGGTTACCATATGTTGCTGTTCCACTGCTTTCCTTTCCCACGTGGAGCTTTGCATCATATTCCAACTTGTGGACTTAACCCTGAATGGTTTGGAGAGCTGAAGAGGTGTTTGTGTTAAAATGTACCCAATATCTGTGCTTTATCAGACTACTGTGACTGTCATTCTATAGTCTCTCCTCCCCCAAAAATAAAGTGCCTTAAACAATGACAAACTAAATCGATGACAATCTTACTTGCTATATTTCTACAATAAATTGCTAGTAGTTTCGTTGTAGAAAAATCAAGTTGTGGCAGTGTACAAGTGTGTGCAAAATAATTGACCGTGTATGTTAGAGATCTGAATCAAAAGTTCAGCAATGTTGGTGCTTTTTATAAAAAGAAGCATATGTTTTAATATGAACACCAATAAAAAAAGTATGTGGTGTTCATGGTTGACATTAAAGTTTTGATCATTAGTTAAGACTGCTTGTCTTTACACCACATTCATTGTGAATACATACCTCCATGTACAAAATGAAGAGCTTTCGTTTGATATAAATTTGGCACCAGTCTGACAGTCCTATGCACAAGTGTCTTGCCAAAAATAAAACACCAAATACAGCTTATGCAATGTTTTAATTAAAATTTTTAAAAAATTGGTCAAAGACCATGTCAAACTTAAGGCATGGTAACGTTTTAATTTAACTCACAAATGGAAAGATAAAGGTAAGATCACATGTGAAAAGAGAGGAGATGGCGAAACTAGTCCATTTCACTTAAGTCTTCTTCGTTTGGTTTAACATTCCCCAGTTTTCATTAGTAATGCTTTATCCGTGCGAAGACTGAAAAATATGAAGTAATCAGAATTACTGTTACTAAAGTTTTTTTTAAATAAAGTTATTAAAAACGCATAGGTACACACAACACACGGCCTACGAGCCTACCTGTTTTCGAAGCACAGCATGCACTCATTTGAGTATGTCATTCCATCTGTTCCACAAACGGGGTCGTAATTACGAGTGCAAGCAGGTAATGCATACTTATCGCAGCAGGGCTTTTAGAAAAGACAGAATGTAACGCTTACCCTGGAGTATGGCAAAATTTTAAAACAATGTAAAATAAACAGAAGTGCCTTTGTTTCGGCCATTGACTATCTTACCTCTTGCCCCCCATCGGGACTGGTATTTGCCGCTTGCGCCACAACTGCAAAGAGATTGGACTAATTGGTCATTGTTGAAATTTACATTCGCTTTCCTGGCGTTACGGAGGTAAACTAAATAATAAAGCACAGGCCATAGTTTATAATTGAAATTAAAGATGCTACTGCTAAAAAAAAACGAATGAAGAAAGTAACTCGAGAAATCACAAAACTAACATAATTGAAATACCTGCAATGAAGAGAAGAGCAAAAACAAAGCTGGGAAAGTTCCGCATGTTATTAGTTTCACTTCCAGCTCTCGGTTTGCCTGGATATCAGGTTGGGGAAGCAATGGGGGTTATTTATAGACACTTTTCGCCACCCACTGATGTCGTAATCACCTGTCCATTGTCGATTGCGTCGTTCCAACACGTCTAGAAAGCAGACGTGACGCCTTCTTTCAGCAACTTAAAAAATTAAATCAAGTATTTTATGAACGCGTGTGTCCCACTGGCAGTCTAAATCCTTGCAACATTTGATTGTATGCAGTTACGCTTTGCTTGTGAAGACATCTGACATCTTTAGACTACAGTACCTTTTCTCTTTATTGAGCTTCAACCCCAGCATACTTTTGATCCCCACCCACTTGACAAAATGCCATGATACTGGAATGCAGCAGGTGTGCAAGCATCTCTTTCTCCCCCAGGGATTTTATTATGTGAAACAATTCAAAAATAACAACAACAATGTCCATGTGCTGTAAAGTTTATAGTTCGAAATTTGCATATACATGCACTTTATTACCAATGGGGTTATGGGACTTGGAGTCATCACCCTCACTTAGGCTTGGGTGAGAAGGACAACCACGAAATATTGTACTGAAGCACACCTCATTAGACAGTCTGACTCACAAGGCTATTATACAGATGTAGCCCGAAAGATCCCATTGAGATTAAAAATCTATTTTGTAAGTGTGTCCTGGCCAATGTAGAAAGACAGTGAAACCTTTACTTATTGTTCCTGTATGTCAGAAATTTAGATGGAACACCTACTTTTAGCAAGTTGGAAGGTTAAATTACATATTTTATCATGAAATGGGGTATGTACCTGCATGTATACTTTACACTAGTCAGAAGGCCGCATGAGATGTGCTGTCCCATACGGAAAAGTGATATATTTAATTGTATGGCGAGAAATGCTAAACGTCTTTACATATATTTATAAGTATGTGTATGAAATACATAAGTTGGTCAAATGTATTTACATATATTTATGAATATATGTATGAAATACATAAACTGGCCACACACTGGGTCGCCCATAAGGAGGTATAATAATAATAATAATAATTAATTTTATATATATAGCGCTTTTCTAAAATCCAAAGTCGCTTCACAGAATCAACATAGATAACACGACACAAATAAACAATTAGACAGAAATAGTAAACCAGACAGACAACAACAACAGTTCTAACTATGTGTAAGCAAAAGATAGAATCAGTAAAAGAAAGGGACTGCATACTAAACAGAGTTAACTAGGGTATGCTAGGGTGAAAAGATATGTTTTAAGTTGGGTTTGAAAGATTGACAGCGAGTTGGAATTACGAATCAGAGGAGGGAGAGAGTTCCATAGTTTAGGTATAAACGGGAAAGTGTGTGGTGTAATTTTAGCAGGTCATGTATCTACTGCAAATAGCAGTGGGCTCATCCAAGCCTAAACTAGGCTAATGACTACAAGTCCACAAACCGCCGCAATAAATTGTACATTTTACTGAAGTTGATCAGTAGGACACATTTGTTGATAAATTAGGTAGGCTAATTGAACTTGCCAAAAGTAAGTGGAATGTCTACAAGTCAGACCCCCTACATTTGGTCTTGTGAACTTCTGCCTTGTTTGTCATAATGTCTTAAGACTGTTGTAACTCTTCTGTCTTTATCTACGACTTTTGATAGGATCTGTAATCATGAAACAATAGCTTACTTGCATGTTCTGAAATGTATTCTCAGAAATAATGTGAACAGTAGGAACATTTACACTAATGCCGCTTCAGTTGGGCAGATACAAGTGCAGTTTCATTGTTATCACATGTTTGTTGCGCAAAACTGATCAGGTAAATTACCACAATCGAAGGTGTGACGCAATTGGGAAGCCAGTATGAATTACTGTGGCGTAATTACTGTCTATTTATAGGCAATTAGAGTATGCGCATTAAAAGGGTGGGACAATATGCCTGCCAGATATCGAGTTGATGAGAGCACGCACTTTCTGTGTTTCGTCCGTGTGCAACCTTTTGACATGAACCCTACGCAGTTTTATAAACGAGGTCCCTGAACAGTTCACCCATCAACAATCTTATCTGTTTTGAAGAAGATTCGAAAACTCAACCATCATGAATTCTAACCAATTGTCTGCTACCTAGACTATTGAAGCAGGTCAATGGTATGTTTGTTCAGGTGTGTAATGTTGGATATGTTTATAGTTCTACATTTGTAGTAAAATTATAAAATGCTTTGCCAATGCAGTTAAGTGGAGCAATAGGATTTATATTCATGAGCCTAGTTTAGGCTTGGATGAGAAGGCCAACTGCTAGTTCTGTCTCTCTGACTTTGGCAAGATGAATTCATAAACGTAGACACATTGGAACAACTCCTATCGCCTCGTGACAGACTGGCCACAGACAGGTATGTTTTGTTGTGACTGTAGCTGGTGTGTTGAGCTAGTCTCATATTTTCCAGTTAACTAGACCTATGAGAAAATCATGGCAATAAAGCAATTTCAAGTGACTTTGACGTTGATGTTATCGGTCGTTTAAAGCCAGCACCTAATCCAACCTTACTGCAAGTGGTCCCAGGAACAATGCAGTTAATTGTTTAATTGATAAAGAAAGCACCATGCATGATTCATTGCAAAACTCATTTGTGACAAAAAGAAACTGCTATACTGCAAAACAAACCAACGTTGACTCGGATCTAAGAAACAGCCTCCGTAGCATATTGTTCAAACTTCTGGGGGCGATACTGCTGAAAACACTAAAATCATATGGGCCAGTCGCATGTTGTAACAAATATAGTAATAATTATTATTATAATAATCTTCATTATAAAAAGCTAAACTCTCTTCCTTACTCTTTTTAGGCAGTGACAGCAATAGAGGTGTGCAACATGAGTGCACACAACATCACCTGCTATTCAAACCTGCTATTCAAATCAGTGTTGAAGACTTGAATATTGACACGCTGTAAGGTGGCTTATTAAATGTAAAATTGGGGGAGATAAAGGGAGTTTACTGCATGCATTTATTGAAATTGACAACAAAGAAATACAGGTTCTGCTGCTCTAGTGAGTGTAAACATCCCCATTCCTTACCAGGCTCATTCCCCATCTTGCTTCGATGGAACGGTTAACGGAAGTGTATAGCCAGTAACCTTTGAACACGTCTTCAAGTGTTTTATTTGTAAAGCAATCAATGCATGTAAGCAGTACCTCCTACCACAATACAATAATTATACTTATTATTTATCTGTTGCTGAGATCAAATATGGACTTTCTGACTAACTTCAAGGACTTCCTGACTAACCGCCCCCAGACTGTTAGACTAGGCCCCCACCTCTCCTCCACCTTTACACTCAGCACCGGCACCCCACAGGGGTGTGTGTTGAGCCCCCTCCTTTATGCCCTCTACACTCATGACTGTGCCCCCACCCATCCCACCAACACCAGCATCAAGTTCGCGGACGACACGACGGTGGTTGGACTTATTTCAGGAGGAGATGAGTCAGCCTACAGGGATGAAGTCCAGAGACTAGCAGCGTGGAGTTCAGAGAACAATCTCATCCTGAACTCCTCAAAAACAAAATAACTCATAATAGACTTCCGGAAGAATAGGGC
>JAVQIZ010177302.1:0-26028 GCA_036023535.2 Galaxias brevipinnis | reverse complement strand
TGGCGACCTGTCCAGGGTGTACCCCGCCTCTCGCCCTGTGTCGGCTGGGATAGGCTCCAGCCCCCCCGCGACCCTGCATAGGATAAGCGGTATAGCTAATGGATGGATGGATGGAATTTTTTTATTTGGTGAAAAGTTGACAATAATCTAGGAAAGAAATTGCTGCAGCATGGCCCAAACACTTCAATCCTTACCCATTGCTTCACCTTCTGTCTCACAAGTTAGCCTTGTTTTTCTTTTCAGTTTTATTACAAACTTTCTGTCTTGGTTTGCTTATTTTTTCTCACTACCCCCCTTTCTTATTCTTCTCAAGTCCACCTCCATTTATGCCAGGCCACCTATATCCAAAAAGGTCAATGTGGTCTCATGAATGTTTGCATCTCACAGGATTGCTTTATTGAAGGAACATTCCATTTTCCTAGGCGTAGACATAGTCAAAAGGTCTTCTCTTTGATCTTGCAGCTTCAGCTAATAGACATCGAAAGCATGACACCAGCGTTGACAGCATTAAGCTCGCTTCTGAGTTATTTTTGTCAAGGTGTATGAATCATAATGCATTATGGGGAAAACATTTTTCCTTAAAAATGTATATGAAATATTTAGCCAAAAATGACATTTTGGTAGAACCTGCTCTTGCGATATGTTTTGGATTCATTTGATGTGTGTTATAGGTTGTGGGAAATTAACTGTACGCCATGATATGAAGGTCAAAGTCTCTTTCAATTATAACAGATTTATATTTCCCCCAAATCAGTTGGACTTAGATTGTTTATTTTGATAGTGTTGATAATCATGTTAGACATTGAGATCCCATTGCTGTGAATGCTCAAAATGTTCATGCAGTTGTAATCTGCTCATGCACTTTGATGTTACCCCTTTTACTCCCCTGTGTAATTTGGATATGTAATGCTTGATATGCAAAACATATGTAATTGGGTCAAGTTAATCTTTTCAAGAGGCAAGAATCTATCTATCGCAATTGTTCAGGTTCACGTTTAAGTACATATTTCATGACATAAAAGATTTAAAGAAAGAGCAGTTGTTGAGCATCTGAAGCTAAAAAATTAACTGGGCCAGTAAGCTACCTTTATTCATGCCACATTTGCCAGTGCAAGAACCGCCTTCAGCTGTTCTGATTTCCTTAAATCAAATGTTCCAGACATTGGAAGGTGTCCCAAACTAGGCAAGAAAACTGATTTACAACACACCTGGCATGCAAAAGCCTACTGCTAGATAGATAAGCACATATAGCCTGCTTGTCAATTTTTGTGACCAATCTCTATCCAGCCCTCTCACTAGTACACTAGCAGTCTCACTAGCATGATGAGGCAACCAATCCAATAACATCAACGATGACTGGAATAGGAAGTAGCCCCCAGTTGACAGCACCAAGAAAGAGAGCTTAGATTTTCAGCTAGGTGAGATTTATCCGTCATGTGAATGAACAATGTGACACTTTGGATGTGTCATGCAGATCTGGGCTCTTTTGGGTAAAAATGATTTGGGTTTTAGTAGAAATCCCTACCACCACATGGTTTTTGACACACCTGCAAAAGCATTTTCAAAATTGTTGCTATCCTAAATTGTTGCAAAGTAATGCATTACCTGCTCTGATAGAATATAGGCTTGTTACGGCTTAGCACTTGAATATCCAAATCAAATAAGGGTATAGGTTTTCCTGTCATCCATCTTTATATGATGAATAATGTATGACACCAGCACATATACAAAATTACATGCGATCTAGTTCATTTTTCATTTCCCAGAAGGATATTGTCACTATTATTTTTGTCGAGCCCAGTGTAGCTTTTTACATACGGTCTATTTTTTCTGGTTCTAAAATGCACCATGCGGTTGGAAGTCAATCATATACTGTAGGAATTTATTCAAAAAATCTCTTACCTGTTTTAGAGCAAAGGCAGAGGAGGACGGTCACTGTCAAGAACACCTATACATCCAACAAAAGTAAGACATGATCACACAATGTAGGCCGGTCCCACCAATGTTCAGTTACATATACTTCATTAGGTATAAAGATAGAGTGATAAGTGTCATGTAATGCATGTATACAGGTGAACTCTTCATAGCCATAGCAAACTGTTGGAATCAGTAAAAAGTAAACATGTTGGTAAATGAAGCTATCCATTTCTATATATGCTATTCAAGCCTCATGCTACCCATCAATTATTCACTATAGTTCAATAACATCAAGCTGACTAATTAGACTGTCTTATCTAAATTTGCATCATTAAAGCGCTGTAATAGATTACCAAAGCAAAATAATCTAGACCCGCCCTCCAAGGAAATTTCCAATTTCTATTACTAGTCCTGCTTGAGGGAATCCACAATCTACATTCACTTCCAGTTTATTACTCAGGTTCTATTATGCATTGACAATATTCATGTCAACCAATGTTGCCCTTGCAGACCGCATTATTTTAAGTTGCCAAATCAAAAGGTTAACGGTATAATTCTGAGTTAATTAGTAGGCGTCGAGCTTCTATCTGCTGATATGGGAAAGGGCTTGGGTACTTTTATTGCCTCTGTTACTCAAGGTGCACTCTACAGTCCACACTGTATAGTTGAAGCTCTTGTATTGTCTCGAGAAACAAACAGCCAGGGCTCGGATTCTTCACCTCAGGAGCCAGCAGGAGTGCCTCTTGTGGCTAAATGCCATGTTCATTCATCATACAAAATATCTGAGCTACAATGCTCTCAATCTTTCCTGGTGAAAAAAAGAAATGTATGGGCCATAGGGACTGATAGGCCTGGCCTACTTTTGAGCTCCTGCGTGGCAGTAAAACGCCATAAGACTTAGGACAGTTTGATGGATGTAAAAAGTTAAGATTTTATGCAGAGATTTAGAGGTTTCTTCCAGCTAAGGATGCCATGAAATGCCCTTTTAGAGGTCTGACTTAACACTCACTTTCAAGTACCAGAAGAGATATCTAGCAAAACCAAGGCCTCCCCAACTACTTGACAAACTAGAGTAACACTGAGCGTTAACCTTGTGTTGTCAGAGCACTGTTTAATATTTCGCTTGCCTTAGCATCTAGCCTCATTATTAGCAGAGACAGCTAGGGTCCTATCTGTAGCCTAGATGTGTAATTGTGCATTTTCTTACTACCAGTTTTTACCAGATATTCAAATTCATATTCATCATGTCCATATATCATGATCATTGCTTGTTTACTGATGAACTGCTTAAAATAGATATATGCTGTGGTGCTGCAGTGATGTTTGTACAAATAACATAACATTTTATACTGTACCAAAAGAAATAAGTCACCATAATAACTGTCATCAAAACATAATATATTGGCCACAAGCAGTTCAACTAATAAAAAAACTAGGTTACTTTACATGGACATTTGAAATAGTGCTCTTAAGAGTGAATATATACCTAATTTCTAATACCTATACCAACTTTTAGGAGGCTCCATGACCTAATTGCTAGCAAAATAGTATGCAGTAAGTACTATTTTGTTGAACATCACTTTCCTTCAGAAAAATACAAATGTTATCTTGGGAAATATACTGCTCACTCAACACTCCTTGTCCACAGGACTTTTTTGTGGATCAAACTGCACACCAAGAAAGGCTTATTTAAGTGGCTTAAGTAGCTAGAGATCACTGCCTGCCTCGATCGTAAGTGTGTTGTAATGCTGGCATAAATTCTTAATGAATTAAACTACCTACCTATTTTATAGGCACCATATCTAGTCTGTGATATTTATACTCAGTGTAAAAAGTCCACCAACAACTTCCCTCTCTTATGCACTAGTGTTACCAAACATACAAACTCTATTAAAAATCAGTGGATTGGCCCCTCAAAACCTGAGGTCATTGGTTTACAAGTATTCGATAGAGAACATCGTTGTACTGTCAGCTCAGGAATAGAGATATCTCAACCGCTCTCCCATTGAGCCTGTGTGTCGACCTTTCAGTAATGGTTGTTGCACCATCAGCACAAAATAAATGCCCTTCTCTGGCAATACAGAAAGTCCTTATTCCCCCTATCGTGTCCTATCCCAGGTAAGCGTGAAGCTGCCTGGAAGACCACAATAGACGTCCTATAAAGGTTTACGTGGCTGGAAATGGTCTTTACCCTTTTCATTTCTTTGCCCATTAAATTATTCATAATATAACAAAAATTTAAACTCATTGAAGCTTATTCTGCATAGATAAACAAGGAACCAAACAGAATCAAATTTAGAAGGAATAAAAACGCTTTACTTCATGATTTCATAAGGAAATGCTGTATCATGTTGAATAGAACATTAAAGACATGCTATGATTCCTACCACTGCCGACCCTTTTTAAGTTATTCTGTTTATCTTTATGACAACTCAATGTTGAGTACCCTAACATGGCTTCTCTTATCACCAATTTTCAGGACCAACTCATACCCTAAGGATGTGTCTCCCAATGACAGCTGGCAAAGGACGGTACATGTCTTGAAATAAAGGACTAGAGTGGTTATTTCTACCAAATTACCATTGGAAGCGAAAGAATCATGTGGCTGCCAACTGATATCAGTCTATTATGCAACATCAAGTGGCTGACAGTCTAAATGTAGGATGTACCCTGTCAAACCTTTTATCTCCATTGGCTGACACGGGAAGGAGAATTAGGAATTAGGCCATGTCAATCAGGGTCAACCTTTGGTGAATGATGTGTCAGGGCTCAGCCATCTCCAGCATTAAGATGGACAAGGCTTGCTGGTATAGATCCTTATCCATTGGTCAGGAATCGGGCAATCCAATTCACATGAGATCCCACCAGAGTCTGAACTCTAAGGAATTGGCCTCAGCCTAGCCTGTAATTGATATTTGTCAGAGGACAGAGGTGGGGGGATCTATGTCAACTACAAGACTGCTGCAGGTAGAAGTATAATGGAGGCACAAGGGCATTGTTGAATCCTAGCTTCTGGCGAGGTCTAGCGTAACCCCGTGAGGTACACTCACACGCCTATCAACCACACTCATATGACTCATTAAAAGGAGACGTCAGGAGAGATCAGATGACAGGATGACAGTTTTCGACCCAATATGAAAGTGGCTGCGGTTTTCAATTACCATATTAAAATAAATGGGAGGTTCTTGTTTTCCTGCTATAGAGATTTCTCTTGTGAGGTCAGCTTGTCCTTTGTAACCCTGGCGCCAGGCATATATTTCAATTGCAAAGTGAGACTAGAAACATAAGTGAGGAACACACCAGTGGGGAGACAGCCTTGAGAGCACGGCTGGCTGAGTGTTGGAGAATGCTCACGCTTGTACTGGGAGCCCTAGTTATTTCCTCAACTGTTGACCTTGTGGAAATTGCAGGTTGCTCCCCAAGGCCTTGGTGGTCCGTGTCACAGCAGACTCTCATCTGCTGAGAGCCCGGCGGTGTGAAGTGCTGTCAGTACTCCATAGTTCTTTAACGGCACAGACCTAAGTGATCATTGAGTGTCATAGTGGTTTCAGCCTCAGGCCTTTATGCATCAGACAAGTAAATACCACCATTTTACATGAGTGTGCCTGGTTCTGAATGTGTCAAGGCGCTGAGAGCAGAAGAGTTTGTAGCAAAGTGGCAGACAGGGGTACAGGTCCTTTGCAGTCCTCAGAGTGTTTGCGCGTTTTGTGAAATTTGCGTTATCCTGATTTTTTATCTCTTGAAAATGCCAGACTTCAAATTAAATTTGTTGAGTTATTCTATTTTGTATTTCTCCAGGACTGTTTTAGCAGTTTTTCCTACGGGTAAGCCCCCCTGAGGGAGATTTAGTTGGAAAGATGAATCCATGTCATGACTGAGCACAGGGAGGGAGTCTCTATGATGGTGCAACGCGACCTTGGGATACAAGGCGGCAGAGATATAAATGTTATGACAGTGGCAATCTCCCCAGGCTTTTCTTTCTCCCTGTCATAATTACAACAGTGGAGATACCATCAGGCACAGGTAGAAGAAATAGAGAAGCCCCTTTCTTCTTCATTGCTTGTCTCTTTATTTCTATATTTTTCCTTCTTTCTTTTTTCTCTCTCTTTCTCTTTACCTCCTCCGTTCTGTCTTATATTTTCTCCTATAACTGTCTCCTATAACTAGGAAGTGTTTGATATTCAAACCAAGCCTGCAGAAAAATTTAATATTTTGGAGGATTATACCCAATAATGTTTTATGCATTCATATTTTATGCATATTTTGTTGTACTCTCCCCAGACAGAACCACTGATATATCCATTTAACTGATGTTTTCTATCTCCAAGGAAAAATCATGCCTGGGCTTTTAGGAATATTGAGGTATATTTACTGTAAGTGAGCACTACAGTGCGCCTCTTCTCTCCAGCTCAATGTTCCAGCCACACTACATTAATAGTTGCCCTGGGTGGCATTAAAAATGTATCAGTCTTTCTTTGCTTGAAGGCATTTGCTGATCTTCAGCTAACTGCAGCACAGTGGTACACATGTGTTGCCCCGAGAACAGGTGAGGTGTTTGAACATGATCTTCTGGAATATGATTTCAAATTATATAGCAGAAAGAGAAAGAGAAAATACAATTTCTGTCATGCAAATGTCTAAAATTAGTTTTCACCTAATTTTGCTAGATATATCAGAGACACGCAGCGGCAGTAGAAAACAGACTCAGCTGGCAGCAGGACCAAAGCATCTGTGTGTCAGTTGTATTCCTTTGTAACAGAAACCCAAATGGCTTTTCTCTTAGGGCCTCTCTCTCTTTTACCGACCCTGAAAGTAATTCCATCTCGATGCTGTTTTTATGTATTGGCGGTGATGGGTACATCTGCAGTCCAATACCAATATTAAATAAAACGTTTTGTGCTGTCTGCTGTGCATACTAACTGCTTGGGAGAATATGAAAACCAATTCACCAGAGGGAGAAATGTTGAGACACTCTTCTCACCCTGAACGGCAACTGCCGCTTTCAGTGCATCATATGTCTCATGACATCGATATCTTAAACAAAAACGTGCCAACAGGAAAAATGGGGGTAAATGCTGTAAAGTTTTCAATTTCAAATTATACCTTTCAATTTCTATGTAGTTAGATCTATTCTCTTTTACATCACTACATTGCAAACTACATGTCTAACCTTTTAGGTGTGATCAATAATTTATCCCCATTTCAACATTATTTACCACATCCAATTTAACGTTTTAAGTATTTTTCAGTTGATGGTTTGAAATTCGGGACGTTGACAGATGACATTTAAATCAAGATGTGAACAGCATATATTTTACATATAAATGTAGTTCTGGTAAACTATTCAATTATGTTTTATTCTTTTTTTTCCATCTTTATCATGGCTCCTTCTTTGAAAACTTGAACATATTATAGGCATTAATCTCACCAGAAAATGACATATTGATCTTTTTCTTGCACCATGGTGGATCATGAAAATACCTTTGCTGCCTGTTTTTTGTGTGCAAACTCCCCCGTGTCTTTGTGTGGCACTAGCCTAAAACAAATTTTAACTAAAGGTTTTTTTTTATGGTTTGCACCATTTTGATTGTGTCTCACATTGCAGTCACTCAGTTTAACATTTGAGCTAGTATTTATGTATTCTCATAGTATATAGTAGTAGTAACACAAATAAGGCAAGTGAGTGGTGGTTTTTGAATACAAAAAATGTTTCTCCATACTTTGGGATCTGCTCTGAATGTAGGATGTTATAGGATATGACCGACCAGCCTTGACTCGTCATACCCCGTGGTGATGACAAGATAAATGAACACCTTGCTGACCCCCTGAAACTAGCTTCTTTTCTTCTTCCTATCCATGGGAAGAAGGTTTGCGCTTCCTAGTCAAAAACGATACATCAGTGCCCTGGAATTTTATTTTATTTTATCAGTGGGTGGACTGAAACCTTGTGAGAAGAAATTGTCATCTCGCAGACCTTCCGTAATATATTCCTCTTCTTTTCAAACCCCTGGTAAATTGGGATGCAGAAGACCATTAGCCACATGCGGAAAACATTGTGATCAGGCACTTTTAAGATTGCTACTCTCAAGGACGTCCACCATGAATGTATTTTTTTAATCTTTCTATAGTGCCATTTTATTGTAACCACTGTCTCAAAACAAAAAATGCAAATGTAGGACTATGCTATTCAATTCCCACAAAGTTTACAGTGTTCAACCAATTATATAAGCAAGGGATATAGAAATAGTATACAGTATATTTAAAAAAATATGCCGTCTTGAGCTGACTTTGCCACCCCTTTCACTTTTTGTGTGTGACATAGTCCAATACAAATGCATTGACAGTTTTACCTTACATATAATCAAAGTAAAGCAAAGATTTCAAAGCCAATATAATGTATTATACCTAAAAGAGCCATACCAGTCTTTCTACCGTTTATGTCAGAGACTTAAGGAGATCCTTTAAATTGTTTCCCCACATCATGCTGACCTTTACACTGGTCAGTTCCTCGAACTGTGGGAATTGAAGTGGGCCATCTTCTTTGTTCACGGTGTTTATGTGTTGCACTGTTGAAAATTTGTTAGTGAATTATTCAACAATTATTAAAGGTATTACAGAAGAAAACGGGATAAATAGGATGCTGGATGCTGCTATTTAATAGCTCTGTGCAAAGTACCATGACAGATACCAGTTTAGAATATTGTCTGGCAGAAATCACATTTTTCTAACTACTATACATATCCCTGCAGCTTCAAACTCTGCCATAGTTTCTGAAGCCACCTTTTTTCAAAAATAATTAGATTTATGAATATATATTCTAAAATAACAATAACAACAATTATTTGCCTTTTTATGACTAGATTCTGAACATACTTTGTGTTTGTCATCTTCTGACTGCTATGGCTTCAAATCAGCAATAATTAAAAGCATATGTGAATCATTCTTGTAGCTTGAATGTTTGCCCAAAATGGACAGTGTTTATGGTAGCTAATTTATTTTGTCTGCAGATATGCTTTGCCAAGGGACCTGGATCATGACCACAAACTCTGTAGTATCTCTAAGCTCTGTGGATCTAAAGCCAGTGGAGACAGACTCCCTTTAGCAACGTCAGAACCATCAGGTGTTTTACAATAAATAGTTTAAGCATGCTTCTCAATAATGTTCTTTCTTAGTTTGCGAGTCAACTCCATTTAACTGTTCTGGCTCCAGGCTATTCTATGTCTTACAACTGACAAAGCTGTGATTGAATGTATGATTAGAATCATTACAAAAATAGATTATTAACCTGCTATTCTTATTTGTGTCTCGTTACTAGATAGCTCATGTTTGTCAGTTGACATGGGAGGTGACAGAATGCTGATCTTAAATAGAGTGAAACTTTCTTTAGATAATTGTATGCTATTTGCTGGTTTGCTATTTGCAGGGTTGCTATTATTTAAATGTTCCTGTTTGCAGTTTCCACATGGATTTTGAGTGTACAAAATACATATTCAAATTGGGTAATTTTTTAAAAACTTTGCCCCTAAGCTAAGAATGAAAGAAATCATCCATGCGCTTAAGGTAGAACCATGAACTGTTAAATAAGATAAATTATTTGCCTGAAGTTTATCTGTTTATGTTTATCAAAGTGTGAGCAAAGGCTGTACAGAATTAGCAGACAGGGTTGTTCTATAGAGGGATTACAAAGGAAGCTCGATATGAAAGCAAAATATATCCATACAACACAGATGACTATCATTGTCATATTATAGGACATTGTCCTTTTGTATTGCGGCTGGTTTACCATAGACCGTCTTCAAAATTATGCTTCGTTGAGCAAATAAATAAACATTTTCTCTCTCTTTGCCTTTTAGAGTCTTTGTAGAGGGAATTGTGGGGG
This sequence comes from Galaxias brevipinnis, assembly GCA_036023535.2. Classification (NCBI taxonomy): domain Eukaryota; kingdom Metazoa; phylum Chordata; class Actinopteri; order Galaxiiformes; family Galaxiidae; genus Galaxias; species Galaxias brevipinnis. The sequence goes on along the minus strand of JAVQIZ010177302.1, from coordinate 16,232 downwards.
ATATTGCATTCACTTGTATTGTTGAGAGCTTGAGCGTTCAAAGGATTATTCATATTCTGACTGGAGAATTGTAAACCACAGGCATTCCTTTTTTCTTTATTTCAGTATGCTTTTTATGATCACTGTTAAGATGCTGATCTACGAAAAAATGTAATCCACTGGTGTGTTAGCTGAAGATAAACATCCGGAATTCTAAGATTATAAGCCAGAAAGAAAGAGGGTTCACTATATTGGGAGAAGATCTGGACATGCAATATTACGACGCCAAAGGTCTCATGCATTTTTAGATGTGTTTTGCATGAAATACATGTCTTGATCAAGATATCGCCAAATATTGAGAATGGCCTTTCTGTCTGGAAGGAAGGCGCCTAAATAGTTTCAAGATGCCTGGTTCTCGCAGTCCTCTCACATAACACCAATTACAGTTGATTCCCCAGGTCAGTGGTCCTTGTCAAATTTATGCAGCCACTCCTTGGCTCTGTGCTAATGCAGATTCACGTTGATTAGCCATTTCGAGCTACTTCCCCTCATTTGTTTTCCTCATAATAAGCCAGGTTCAAAGCACCATGACAGGTCAGACAGAGAGGAGAAAGTTGAGATCCAACTCTGTCGAGACAAAGCACCACGGTGTCCATGCTAGGACATGTGTCAGTCTCAGTGGTACTCAGTGTATATCTCATCAAGACTTGTGGTCGTTGTCGCTAAAACTTGACTGAGACTGACACATGTCCTAAAATGGACACCGTAGTACGAGCGCAGTGACTGCCCTTCAGATGGAATAAAGGCTTGCTGAAATGAGCAGACCATGTTGATGATGACTTATTTCGTCTCCCACTGAGATTGTTTTTCTCAAAGTCGTTCATAACACTCACTGCAATCTCGGGAAAGTGTGTTTAAGCTGCTTAAACTGTCTATGGTTGGTCTCAGAAAATCACATGGATTAATCATATGAATGGTGGTATGTGTGGGATAAGTTTCTCCAAACATTCGGGGTAAGCCACGCTGGCTTTCTAACAGATTTCCTATCATGATCCATTTCACTTGCACTAAATATTTCAGATATTCCACACATTTCACTACATATTTGATGCCATTGCATTGTTTTGACATTTTGCCTCTGAAGAGGTACCAAAGATTAGTGGTACTTACTTATAGGTTGTACATTGAAGCTTTAAGTTAAAATAGGAAAATACCACTGAGGCCCCTCCAGACGTGGCCCCTATGCATGTGACAGACACATCTTTTAAAGATAGTATGGTAAGTCTAAAACCAGTCACTTATCTGAATTGAAATGCCAATGCTGAAGGCCTGTTTAATTATTTCGTTGGCTTAGGTCTTATTCATTCCACTCTTAGTATGTTATTTCTTAATCCTCTTCAAAAAATGTCCCTGACACTTTGGATTAATTTTCATACAGGGGAGAAAAAAAAATCCACTTTCTATGTGAATGTTGAGAATCTCATGAATGGAGCAGTGTTGATGGCAGGAATAGTAGTGGTAATTTGTGTGTGTGTGAGTTGTAATTTCCACCACTGAACGTGTCTCTGTTTTTAATGTAGGATGAGTCCGATTCAAGTCTTTTTTCTTAATTGGTCAAAGAAAGAGCATACATATTTCTCAAAGAAACGAGCACTAGGTTTTTTGCAGTACCTTTATATTGGGTTCCCTATAGATGGCTATAGTATGATGAGATGTTAGATAAAGCCATGTCACTTGGATGTAGAAAGATGACAAGTCTCCACACCATGGTCTACTTATTTCAGATAACGGAATATGCTACACAGGTGGCTTGTCGTTTCTCTCATTCTGTCCATTCATACCACTATGCAAACATTCAAGCAGTAATGGGTACATTCTGTTGAAAGGAAGAAGCTTTGACCATAATTGAGGAACAAATAGGGAAATAACAGTGCATGTGATTGGTAATGCACACGATAATGAGACGGATGCCTCTAATAAAAAGGACCTATGCTTTTATGTGAAAAAATTATCTTAAATGTCTGAATATTGGCTTGACCGTCAATTATCGACTCGAGTGAACCCCTACTTTTTAGAAAAATATTCTGGCTCAATCATATCATGATATTATTTGTTGTCAGTTCTTAATGTGTCTGAATACCTTTCTGCCCAGTTAACAGCGGATAACATATGTCAGGTAAATGACAACAATGTAATGCAGTCCAGGGATAGTACCTAGAAAAATGTAAGGTTGATCTCCGAAAAAGGAGTGTACAGCCATAGCAACAACTGAATAAAAATGCCAAAAGAGTATGACATGCTGGAGTGCCATGATCCTTCACCGGATACTTCATCCTTCTGAAAGTTTCAAGGACTCCTTCTGCATAAGGTCATATATAAGTCAAGCATCTATATAGTTATAGACAGTTAGGTTGGTTTTACATACTGTGAATTTACATTCCACGTCAAAGTAGTGAGGTAGAATTCCCCTATAAGGCCATTCAGATTGTCAGATGCTGTCACCACTTTGAGATATGTCTTAATGAATCTTTGAGCAAAGGAACGATTGCTGCAAAAAGACAAAAGAAGGCATCTTGAGTGCCTTACATATATGGCTCAAGGATAATTGGTTCAAAAAGATAAAAAAAAAAACTGTGAATAAAATAATGTTTTTTAACAAGTCATGTGAAGAAATTCATACAAATTTGTTTATTTGAGTTGGAGGCCAGCAGACCTCTCATGGCAAGACTGTTATTATCCAGAGCACTTTGCAACTTTCATTGCAAAGCACACAGGAGTTCTGCAGAGTCTAATTAGAATTGGCTTTCTGGCCTTGTTTGTTTCTGAATAGTTGAGGCACATAAAAAGTTCTTGGTGATTGAAAGAACTTTTCTTACCGTAAAAGAGTTTCAACTGAGGTGGTGGAGGTAACCTAAGTTAACATTGAGCAAATGTTTAACTCAGCTTTCCGTCTGCTCAATCTTTATATTCCACAGAGCAAATTACTTGAAATGTGGAATATTAAGACTTGACCTATTAAGTGAAACATTCAAATCATACAGTATATGTAAAAATAATTAACAGTTCTGAAGTAGGCTAATTGCATTTGGGTCAAAGGAAGGATTGTTTGATCATGCCGCTGATATAAATATTAGCCAACTACTACCCTCTTTTTAACTTGTTTTAATCATCTTACTGTAAGATGTATCACACTTAACTGTCACATAATGAAACCATAAAACAGACATGTATAAGCCACGTTGTCATATAATGTTAAACTATTAGCCTTGTTTAGTAGTGAAAAAAAACAACTTTGTTAATAACAAAGAGAATGTAAGAAACTGGCAGTTTGATTTTCCTTGGAATTCCAAAACGTTCAAATATTCCCATGAATCTTATTTTAAAGGACGTGCAAACTCATTTACATTTTTATAAATTAATTTTAGGAAAACTCCTGTCTGCTAGTCTTGTGTGTACTAACTCCTGTACCTCTTGAGTTTAATTAGAGCCCAAAAGTGAGAAGAAGAAAAAACAAAACTCAATGAAAAATAGACACGACATGAAATTCAAAGACAGTTTCAATTTTCTCTCTTTCCTCAGGCTTCTCCTGCGATATAGGGTAACTGCGGAGTTCATTTTGTAACACCCAAGGGGTCCTTCAATGAATTGCCAAACCTCTGGAGAGAAGATGGAGCACCCTGTGAGCTTTTTGAGTGGGTGGCAGTCACGCAGCTGGCACATTGATGATGCTTTATTTTGGGTTATGCAGTTTTGCTCCCAAAACCAACACTCATAGAGACACATCTTGTGACTCAAGCCTTGTCACAGACTTAGGAACTACGGGTTAATGATGAATTAGCTGCTGCTAGAATCAATCGATGCACAGCTTTTTCTTCATTCTGGATCTGCTTAAGGTGTTTCAATCTATTACTCTCTGACAAAGACTAAGCTGATCTTGAACGTTACAATTGTGAGCTTTAAAGTAAACCCTGTTTCCCAGTGTCTCCAGTGGCTCGGTTGTGGGAGAATGCATGGCTCTTCATATCACATTGAATCTCTCCCCTGCATCAGCAAACAAACCCACACACACAGAGACCCTCAAACACATTTGCCTCTGGTACAACATTCTGTCAGGATTGCAATGTACCCATATGCTAGGCTAATTAGAGAAGACTAAAACAATAATCAATGTTTTTTGTTAATTAGTTTTTTCGTTCTCCATGATTGTTTTGCAACTAAAGCATTCCAGAGGCTGTGGGGACAAGAAATTAAGCACATCTACATACAATTCCACTAGTATTACAGAAAGCTTTTTCACATACTATCTACACATACACACACACATAGACACTCAAGACCTCCCCAACCACAACCAAATGGACAGTGGAAAGCCACATCATCTCACACATCATCAAGCTTTCAGCAGGTAATACCCAGCACTGTGAAAACATATAATTTGAGACCCCTCACCAGGACACTTATTGCTAAGTGAAACACACACACACACACACACACACACACACACACACACACACACACACACACACACCTTTGGAACCTTCGAAAATCTCAGTCCCTTACTCAAAAAAAGTATATATTGAGCTCCCCACTTACACCCTGCTCACCCCCCAATTCACCAACCCCCAACCAATGTTGTGGAGATGCTAAGCAACACACCCTCCTCCCTTCAAATCCCCCTCGCAAAGCTGCAGGGACACTCGATTGATGTGGCACTCCAGGAATCGAGCTTTTTGATGAGTTCAGTGGAACTTGGAAATAGGAGAAAAGGTAAAAGAACTGATAAATGAGCGCGGCACAGCTACAAACAAGAGGATAAATGGATAAAAGTAGCATCAGACCATGTCCTCCTCAGGGATTACTCCTGCACTGTACAACTCTGGGCTGCATCATAAGTACGAAGGTTGAATTGATTGCTTAGAGAGAAATATGTGTTGGGTTTGTCTACCGGGTTGAACGAATCCTGATTTCCTTTGCAGTACACTTTCCATCCTCTCAGACTTCCACATTGTTTAAAAGTCATTGATGGTCGATTATCACATATAATACATGATGCTTCTAGAGGTTTGCGTTATGCTCTTGGGTTATTATGGTCAGGAAGCCATAGGATTCCTTGAATGATAGATTGTCCTAAAAGCAGCTGCGATTTTGTGTGAGCTAGTTTAACTAATAACAATAATGGTATGAGATGTTGTCTATTGTCAATTGGAGCAATTTCTACCTCTTTGATCATATATCAATTTATACCCTACACACAGTATATAGCTGGTGCTTGCAGGCATGAACATGCAGAGTGGCCAGTGTTCTAGTCTTCAATACACCAGACCAGAACACATAACATCCCCTTAGATGAGCAGCTTTTGGATTTTTCATCAGTCCAGTTTTCAAGGGATACGATTTTTTCCCAACATCAGTGTCAGGGTCAGTGTGATGTTTTTTTTATACATTATTGTAATCAAACTGGAAATGTTCAAAAAAGAGAAAAATAGTATGCTCTTACTGCTACTGGGATTTTGAAAGTTAACCGTTAAATGTCAATGTCAATGCAATGCATAAAGTAGGCTACATAGAATATATATGCTAAGGCCTCCTGAGAGTATAACGATACAAGTCAGTGAGCTCGGTAGAGATGGTGAAATTACAATTCCCTAGAAAGTCATCTGAGCATCTCTTTGCTTCTGAGCAATCAGGCTTTTTTGTAACTTTATGTGACTGGTTGTCTGTAATATTTTCCTATCAATCAATCTGTTTCTATTATATTATTTCAATGGCTTCATTTCTCAGATTTTTCATACTGATCAATGTAAAATGTCAAACAGCTCTTTCCCATCTCCACTGAGATTTCTTTTTCACCCCTCAACAAAAGCCGCTTTCAAAGACACCTGAAAAAAAAAAGTACAAAATTATGGTCGTGTTTTGAAAAATGCATCTCATTGCTGGGTATATACTGTGGGAAAGAGGAGTCAGTGCGTGCCTATCTTCTATCTACAAATATGGAAAGGGTTCCTCAAATGCACTTTCACAAAGCTAATATTGTTTGGACTTATCTTGGATTTATTCAAAAGAGACCCGTCTTATGACATTGCACCGCACACTCCTTTCAAGGGATGAGTGTGAATTGGCATGGCATTGCTCAATTACCATGTTTGATTCCGTGGGTAGTCGTGAGTGCTTTACACGTCTCCCAGGGAAATCAAATCCCCATTTGTCTTTATTTATTGGTGGAAGAACGGGCATCGATTAGAACTGTGAATTGTAGAATGCACTTCTGCTTTACAAATTGTGAGTCACATCAAGAAATTTGTCGCGCCCACTCTGTGGGAGTTAAAGGGCCACGGCTGTCACTGCCATTATTCACTTAGAACCTGCGGCAGAGTCCACAGGACCTCGAGAGCCACATCAATTCCTCTCGTTTGCTATCCGTCCCTCTAATGGCCCGTTTCTTGACTTTTAATGCCTGATTCCTCTTTCTTTCAACAAAGATTATATGTTTACAAGTAAAACCTAAAAGGTTGTATACTACATTTGGAAATACTCCACACATGTTGCGGAGGAGGTAATGAAGCCGTGCGTACCAGGAGTTTGTCCATGTTGCGCCGTAGTTCAATTGGATTACAATGGTCTTACATCATCGGGATGCGTGGATGAACACGAACACTAATTTGAGTTGGTTACATCATCCGGGGCATGTAAATCTCTAGCATGTCGCTGTCACTTGATATGTAGCGTCAGAGCATTTCAAAGGCAGTAGAGAAGGGACATGTGTCGACAGGAAGGACTTAGCGTTAGGGTGAAAAGGTGCTTTTGGCCCTTTAACATTTCCTTCACTATCGGACGTGAGCATGGCACCATACTGCACTGGTACTGGGCACTGGGCACTCTCACCTATTAGCTTTCAAGAAGTACAGTTGACATTTTTTTGAGCACCTACCTTTGCTTTTAAGGGAGTTGAAAAAGTTTCCAGCACAGTTTGGTTCGGGGGAAAGGCGGAGGGGGTGGTAAAATGGACCAGATTGGCCATCACACAATCTCTACTCTGCTTCGAGGCTTCTAGTCGGAGGTAGCTCTGCTATAGATTTGCTAGCAATTCCCTTGTTGTTCCTTTGGAAGAAATATATTTCCCTTCTCCCTCTCCTCATCTCACAGTGCATTGTTGTGAATGATGGAGCGGGAAAAGTTATCCCCACCCAGCTCTCTGCCGTGGCACTCTGACGGTCCTTTTCTACTAATTTTTCCTCCTTCCTCCACATTCCCCTTCTCCGTCCAAAGGGAACATTGCCGCAAGCCCCGGCACAAATGGCACATGCATTCTATCTCGCGTGGAGAACAGGAGTCCTTCTGCGCCTCTCATAATGGCCTGTTTGTATCAACTCACCGGAGCGTCCTGACACCTACGATCTGGGGAAATCTGGAGAAAACACGGCCTGTAATGATGAATTTAAATGCAAACGGCAACTTGACTGGGGAAACAAATTACACCCATCACTTGACCAAATTGCTCCAAATTGAGGACGAGTCACAAAATTTGAGCATATTGCATCGATGGTTTTCCCAAATATGTATATGGTAAACAGTGTAATAGCAAATTCTTCCCCAGTTCCTGTGTGGCTTGGGGAATAATGTGAGGCATCAGTTGAATGCTCTGTAAAATCCCTGACTATGTTGCACAATGTCCGTTCCCTGAAAAGTGTGGAAATTTGCTTTGCTATTTTAGGCTACAGTGAATACGATTATGAAACCTTTCCTATTTCCTCCATTATCACCAGTGAGCCTTTTGACGTAGTCAGATTGAACATAACTTTTTCTTTACAGTAAAAGCCAAACTATAAGTCGTGAGAGGCCAAAATCACTCTCCACAAAGCTTGTTTTTTTTAACCATGTGATTGTCCAACACTGACTATATACTGCCAGCTACTCCATAGTCTGTCACTGTCTTGAAATGCTTCGTCCAGTCCTTTTCTCTTTTGTATCCCAAAGTCGTCCAATCAGTTCCCTGAGAGTATCACCCTCCAACAGCAGTAGCAATGCAGTTAGCAGTTACATTTACAGAGCTCTCTGACAATGCTCTCACTGCCATGTAAGACACTCCCATCAGATTGCCTTCAAAGAGTAATGGGAAATCATGCTTGCTGTTTACCGTGCTCTTTCTTCGGCCCCCCCATCCCGCCATCCCAAATAAGAATGCACCGGAGTTGGCTCAGGGGATTGAACAAGTACCTCCCAGTTGTCTGATAGATTGACTGTGTGACATGCCGCTGACCTTTCTCTATCCTATTCGAGTCCTCCGGCATTTAGTTTCCACACCTCCTCACTATTTGCGGTCTATTGAGGAGAACTAACATGGGTGGGCAATATTGTCTTCTTTTCCCCATTAAATCGCAGAGACAAAAAAAACAAAAAAAGGAGATATACCCCTCCCACCCTGCTTCCCTCTTCCTCTCCCCAAGACAAGCAGCTAATATTATCCTCTGAGAGGGACGCGGGGAGCCTTCGAGATCAGCGGCGGCGCTGCCTCGGAATACATAACAGCACCAGGGAGCTACTGACGCCCAGCCTATTTAGCATACCTAATTGACCTCTAGCTCAAAAGCCCCAGCTCTGTTTCTACTCTCGCCGCGCTCCTCTTACTGTTATGTGTTTTTTTTCTCTTCATCTCGGCGCAAACAGGCGCTTTTTGTGACGCACGAGAGCTTGATAACGATTCAAGTCGTCGGGTGTGTTTGCAGGAGCCGTTGCAACAAATGTACCGCTCTTGTGACCCCCAGTGCTTTCTTTTCTCCGCCCCTTTCAGTTGAAAAGAGAATCGAAGCCAAGTTCACTCAGGCTTGAATAGAGGCAGTGTAATTCAATTTGCCTTGCACAGTGGAGGCTAACATTTGAAAAATACCCAATGCAATATTGAATTTAGGAATATCTAATTTTCCTTTTTGCAATTACATGGACACCTTTGTTTGACTATTACAATAGAAATTTTGTACAAACTAATAGGTATTCGCTTGAATGGACTGGACTAATAGACTGATACTCTCGACATTCTTTCTCACATTATTTAAAAAAAATAAACACAGAGAACATTAATGAGGAACGAAGGATTCCAGAGATTGAAGTCTAAGAGAGGCCACCACCACTTTAGGGCTTTCCCACTGTCTGTGTCTTCAAGGAAACCAACGCATAGAAACTGGACACGGTGAACTACTTTATGTGTGTACTGCAGCCTCAAATAGCCAGACTATCACAATGGTGAATCTCTGGAGAATTAGGACTATAAATATGCAGTGATTAACTGCTTACATCACCCTTAATGAGGACTCTTAACCTCAAAACATGCAAAGACGTCTTATTTTAAGCCCTGGTAAGAGAGAGGGATGAGGGAAGGAGTGGGAGGTGAGATTTTGCGCTGCTCGAAATTCAACCATGAGTGCGAGCATGTATGCGGCTGGTTTTGTCGCTTAGCTGTGGTGTAATTAGTGGGACGCTAATGTAATCAGCCCTGCTCAATCTGTTCTGCCACCCAGAGTGACCGCGTGGAAACTGCACACGGCGACTGATTTGTATTGCAATGCACACTCAGGTTCATAGGAGCATTGGTGTGGGGCCTTTCAGGATGGAAATGCTTCTACTGTATGTGGGGCCTGGCGATCGCTCATGGTCAAGTGATACTGGGATTGAACTGACTCAGGCCTTGACCACACGTATGCGGATATTTTTCTAAACGCACATTTTCCCCAGATCTGTCCACACACGACCTTCGTTTTACAAAATATCTCGGTTCTTTCGAGAACGCAGACTACTACAAACAAGCGTGATGTCATCATGTAATGGAGAATTTCACTCCCAGCATGCTTGATTGAGCGTTTGTAGTCGCTTTTGCGTTCTTGAGAGATGTTGTAAAACGAAGGTTGTGTGGACAGAATGTATTTATAAAACGGAGGGGTAAAATATCAGTTTTAGAAAAAGATCCGTATACGTGTGGACAGGGCCTGAGGGTAGTCTATATTTCCTCATGAGGTTATTTCCAGTTCCAGTCACCACTCAGGCTGATGCTGTTTAGCATAGGAGAGACCTTGTGGAGCCAATAGGGGAATTTATAGACTGGGATGTTGGTTCAATATTTAATTGGGGCCGAGGTGTACTTGAGGAGAGGACTGGCCCCCAGCCAATCCCCCATCATCATCCTCATCCCCATTCCACCACCAACACTCCCTCCCCAACACCATCGCCGGAAAGCCATGAATCTCACTGGCATCCGCTATGCACTCTCAGCGACAAACCAGCACTAAGATGGGCAACGGCGCTGCAGTTTGATGGACTGTAAATTAGTGTCACTATGCTGTCTCTTCAGGTTTTCCAACCTGGGGAACATGTCACGGCTGCTACCTGGCAGCGGGGGGACAGCTGGTGCGCATAGTGGCGTCTAAGCATTGGGAACGGATGACAGTTGTGACCGGATGGCACTCTTGAAGTAGATGTATCACTTTAACTGTTCCATAAGCGTCCCATTACAGCCTCTCGGGGCAAATCTGTCATTACAAACTGTGCTGGCTCAGAGCCCCCTAGGACGCCCTGGGGAGTCCCGGGATCATCGTCATATCTTAAGCACTGACCGACGTACACACACATACATGCGCACTCACACTGGCACTCGGACACGTACGCCCACATGGTCTGCCTCCTCCCATCACTCAGCCAGTAGATCACTCTATCAGTGAAGGCCAGAAGGATTCGGCTTGTTGGGGAGGCACGAAGGGATGATAAGTTGGCATGGCGCTGCCGGCCGCGTGGCCATTAGCCTAGCATCAGTTAGTGGTACCCCATCAATGCGCTGTTCCTCCCCGCATGGGCCAGCATTAGATAAATGGGCGGAGAGGGGCAGAAAGAGAGAGAAAGATAGCTGTTATAGGGAGATGAGAATCTATGGGTGGGTGTGGCGGCAACAACAAGCTCAAGGCCAGTAGGGCACCCATCAATCAAGATGGCATGACGGACAGGGAGGCCATAGGGCTCACACTGCTGAAAATGAAGTGGCAGGTGGGTGTGTGTTGCAGCGCATGTGTGTGTCCAGCAAACTCTGTAAAAGGTGGACCCGGGTTGTCATATAGGTAAGACTGATTTCATCCCAGTCTGATGTGAAAGATCACCTTACCTCTTTCCTTCGCCAGGAGTCCAGACAGAAAAAAACAACATCAACAGTGAAATGGTTCTCAGCCACAAGCTGTGCTCCCTCATCTCCCTCCCTCACTCACTCACTCACTCACTCACACCCACACCCACACCCACACACAGCCTCTCACAAATGGAACCCTAAGTGTCACATTATCATTTATTTATGGAATTCAAAAAAAAAAGTATTGTTTCTTGGGGCTGAAATAAATCATTAGAATCAAAGTCGGACATGCAAGCCTTCTGTCACTGCACTCCCATCCCCTCCATCTCTCCCCCCCGCCCTCGCCCTCTTTTGTAAAGTAAATCTAATCCGCCTGTTTGATCCTCAAACACAATGGAGAGGTGATCACACTGATACCTTTGTGCCAGTGCTGCCTTCCCGGGGCGTTGTCTGTGGCATAGGAACCGAATGAAGGCGACGCTCAGGGACGAGCCAACCGAGAGCTGCCACGCGCCTCCAGCACCGCAGGGTTTCCAGGTCCCCCCCCCGCTACCCCCACCCCTTCACCACCCCCTCACAATACACGCTCACTTATGCAAAGAGACACACACAGTGTCGTACTCTCTCCGCATTTCTCTCTACAAGTGCACACACACACACCTCCTCAATTAATCTCTCTCATGACCCCCTTTTCTTTTTTTTTTTTTCTTTCTTTCTTTCTCTCTTTTTCCATCTCTCTTTTTCTTTCTCTCTCCCTTTCTCTTTCTCTCTTTACATTGACACACACACACACACACACACACTCCATTGCATTCCACTCTGCTCTCCGCACCCTTTCACCCTCCATCCATCCGCCCCTCTCGCTGTCTCCCCCGCCCCCTTCCCACTCGTTTCCCCCTTTCTGCCGCATTTCATTTGTCATAGCCAAACGTCCGCGGGTGAGCGTGCCGGAGCGGCAGTGCCCGTCGGGACGCCCACTGATAACCCTGCCAAACCTCCAGCAGCTCCGACTGTCAGCTCTCACAGGGGTGCTGCTCCTCAGCTAATGGAGACCAACTCCAGCCATCCCCACCCCTCGTTTCTGGCCGGGCCCTCGTTCACATCAGTGGGTTTGTTTACACTCCAGAGACACGTGCATATCACCTCCGAGGCGGAGAAGAAAGCCTAAGTGTAGGGGCCAACAGAGAGCTTCACAAGAGCATGCCTATGCGAAGTGGTCACATTTAGTCAGACCGATACTTTCTGTTTTACCTTTGGTACAGCGGCCATTTTGAGCATGTCAGCTGAGTGAACAGTGCTATAGTCAGAATAGTTCATGGAGGTGCTAGTGTTTTAAATGTACGTGTAAAGGACATTGCTGTGATTATAGTGTCACAATGATCAAATACATTGTCAAAGTGTATGCAGTAGCATTTTACTGCAGTGTTATTGATTGTCGTCAACATGGCATTCAGTAAATGTCTATCTTTTAAAATATATGAAAAATGATCTGGTTTACAAATTAGGAATGTTATGATGTAGGCTTTCCATATGCCTGATGCTTTTTCCCTTGTCTTTTTTTCAAAAGTGCGAAGGCTTTCTAAGTTTGAAATAAGTGGTCCTTTAGTTTAGCATTTACACTGTATCCGAGCTATCTTTTGGATTTTGATTTATGACCAACTTATTCATCATTCTGCGATAGGGAGGCTTGCTTGTTTATTCAATCGTTTACACTACCTTTATGAGAGAATATCGCTAGCCAGACAATCTCCCGCACAAAATTATCTTAATAAACTGGTATTGGAGGAAATCCTAGACCAGATCCTCCTCTTCCAAAGTGATCTGAATATTGGGCACATTTGAAAACAAATCATGGAAACACCCCAAACCCATTGCCATGTTGCAACATATGAAAATGGAAATATCAGGCAGTTTGTGGCAATGTGAAATCAGGTAATGTGCCATTATGAAGAACAAACCTCCCGCGACCAACTGCGTTTTTTTTCAGCAGAGCACGAGGGAGAAAAAAACACATTTACCTGGAGCCTATGCCATCAGTCTTCCTTAACAAAGTATATTACATAGATTGAACAATCCATCATCACATTCCTGCTCTGTTCTCATAACAAAAGCAATAGGTGCCCTCCAGCAAACCCAACCCAAGTTGTCCCAACTGCCTGTCCCAATAGTCATGAATCCTAGTTTATTTCTATTTGTGCTTCACAACAGTTGAAATGTGGTCTATAATGATGTTAATGACAGCATTCTGTGTATAATGTGTGTTATGTATATCCACCTTTTCTCTGTGTACCACCGTTGTTTCTTTGTTAGTGAAAATATAGTGGATGCTTTGCCTTGAGCGACTATTACCTTGATGTATTCTTCGAAGTGACCTCGGTATTTTACTCTAGGTTTTAGATTGAATCAGTGGAAAACATTAAGCGTAATACATGGTATTGTTTTGGTCCCTTCAGTAACATTTCATCGCTTGTTAAATCCAGAAAAACGAGATACAAGCACACATTCAACCATACACATGAAACATATTTGAATGGTATGGTGAACAAACAGCTTGAATGATGATGTAAACACTTTTCTTACTGTCGTTGCCTAGCAGTGTATAGTTTGAATACATGTGTTAACCTACTGCTTCAAACCCCTAATACCGTCACTTTTGCAGGGGAAGGGAACATGAAATCTCCAAATAAAAGCGGCGGCATTTACTATCTGTGATAGTCATGCAATAAGCTACAACATCACAAAGGACATGACTTTGAAATACAAGTAATACATAAAAGATGACACAGCTTCATTCAGCCAAAGCACAGGGCTGCAGCCAGTGCTCTGGTGTGTGTGTGTGTGTGTGTGTGTGTGTGTGTGTGTGTGTGTGTGTGTGTGTGTGTGCGCGTGTGCGCGTGTGTGTATGTGTTTTTCATTTGATCCTTTGGTGTAATCACTGTTCCAGAAAGAAGGCCCTCTTTGGGACTTCCTGGTTTATGTAGACAAATGAAAAAACATCTGTAGGCATGTCTATGCCTCTAACAATAACAGAAGTACAGCAGAATATTTCCCCTCTTTAGGTACTATTTTCAATTAACATAGTCCCCCTTACCGCATAGATTCCCTTATATTCTTTCGATGAAGTGGGCTGTTCCATTCAATCTCCATTTGAAATCTCTCATTGGCCTTGCCTCGGTCAGCATGTTTTCTGTCTCTATTATCTCTCGAAGGCTTTTTTTTCAGTGGACCTGTTCAAAAGTCAGGTGAATCAGAAAATCTCGGCCTCCAGGCGGTCGGTGAGGTTTCTCTGTGGGTGGCTGCTGTCTGACTAGACTACAATGCAGCTTTTATCCGGCTCATTTCACAAGCCTTGTTACCATTTGACTTAAACGGGAAAAGAGAGTTGAAACCACCAGTTTGAATAAAAATGTCTCTCACAGCAGCGGCTGACAAAGTTCTAGTCAACCTGACTGGGTGAGTCTTTTCCAACAGATTGCTTTTAAACTAAAACGTTTCGTCGATTTCGCTGTTATCTAACATGCAAGAAAGGAAATTGGTGTAGGACCCTCTGATACAGAAAACCACACTTAGTGGTTGGAGGTAAGATTTAGTACCTCACATCTTATGAGGAGAGTGTATTGATCTTGTCTTCTATATATTAGCTGCATCTATCCACGCTGAGTGTCTGATGTATACGGAGATCGAGTAGCTGCTCCATGTCTCTGTCCTCCTCTCGCCCCATTCACCCTGTTCGGGAAAAAGGACAATGTCATAGCCAGCCAACACTCTAGAGAGGGCTGTCACCTGTCATGTGCAAGAGATGCGCTAGGACACCTTTATTTTCCGGGCAAGAGGCTCCTTTTGTGTGTGTGTGACAAGAGAGAGAGACAGAGAGTCACAGAGAGAGAGAGGGAGAGAGAGGGAGAGAGAGAGCGAGAGAGAGACAGAAAGAGAGAGAGAGAAAGGGCAAACGGATGTGTGACTGTGTGTGTGCCGATGTGTGACTTTGTGCGTGTTTGTGTATGCTCTCTGTCTGCTTTGCTCCCAGGGCTACTCTCAGGGGGTCCAGCCGGTGTGTCGGCAATAAAGCCCCGCTGGGTAGAATAACAGGTGCAGGGGGCTGGAGAGAGGAGAGAGGGGGAGACAGAGAGCAATGCACTGCGGCAGCCTCACTGCTCTCTGCCTTTTTTTTCTCTCTCTTTTTTTTTTTTTTTTACATCCCTCGCATAAATGCAAGACAAAACACTGCTGTATTTTGAATGTGTTTGGTCACCAGACCACCCCTCCTCCCACACACTGACCTCTGTCTCCCCTCCCTCTGGCACCCGAAGAGCTGAATCATCAGCGGCGGGCCTGCTGCATTCGTCCTCTACTCAAACCCCCTCTCCCAAGCCCTGCATTTGAGATTCTTAGCGTCCCAAGCCGCAAGCTATAGCTTCCCTTCAGGCCAATTGATTTCATCTCACAGTACGGGGTAGGAACGGCATCATTGAAGGGGAAGCTCATCAGAGGTTCGGGCCATGACGACGTTAACGAAGATGACAACAGGGCTCATAGCCGCTATTGATCTCCCCCTTTTGCTCTCCAGCGCTCGTCTTCCGCCCGTCCCCATTTGACATGCCCCGCGTTTGTTCCACCTCCCCACCCCTACCACGGCGTGTGATTTCGGATACGTTCTGTGGAATTGGTAAACTATTTGAAATGGTTTAATTGGGCGTTTCTATTTAAACCAGAATGTCACGGTGTGCGGCCGACATATGGTTGTTGTTCCTCGGTCTTGACAAGCAGATTGTGGGCCACCGCCACCAGATGCAGTATTTTTATCAGTTGAGTGGGCAGACTGTCACTTCTAATGACATGTTTCACTTCAAGTGTAGGGTGCCAAGAGGCTTGGTGCTTCATTTGTACGGGTCAGGATGGGAAAGAAAATGTCTAGGATACACAAGAGGAAGATTTAATGACATCTAGTTCAGAAACAATATAATATACTGTGTATATAGATATATATGTATATATGTATATATATAATATATATATATATATATATATATATATACATATATACATATATATGCTGTATATATATATACAGTTCTGTGCAAAAGTTTTAGGTAGGTGTGAAGTCTTTAAAGTAAGATTTTAAAAAAATGTTATTTATATAAATGTTCATTTT
>JAVQIZ010177289.1:0-12753 GCA_036023535.2 Galaxias brevipinnis | reverse complement strand
GTAATAATTTTTCATAGCCGGCCACCGCTATCACTGCTTGCAGTTATATTTATTATTATTATTATTATTATTATTATTATTATTATTATTAATATCCTTTGATAGTCATAGTACTATTTGCAGTGTGTTGTCCTCAATCGATATCAATCCAAGTCCATTTATTTTAGTGATGGATTCTTGATCTTCTGTACTGCTACATTGGATGTCACGTTGGTAAACTCCGCCAATCTGAGACCAAAGACCAGTCTGCCTAGCAGGAACACACAGGTGGCAGCATGCAACAGTCACAGCTTGGTTGGTTGGTGTGCTCATAGACACACTCACACACACACACACCTAAAGATGCTACTTAGTCCAAATCATTCAGGGCCAGCATGGAAAGATGGGATAATATTTTGTCACACGTCTGTAGTTGCATTGGTATTGTTGCAGTATGTAGTATTGTTGTATTAGCATAATTATTATTGTTACAGTTGATGAAATCAGGATTTTAAATGTGGTGACTGCAATCATCATAATGCACTTAATGATTTTGGTTGCTGTAACCCTTGTTACAGTTATTGTTGTTTTAATCATCATTAAAATTATCTTCATAACCGTTGCAATTCAATTGCCATTTTGGTTGTGATTGCTGAAGTCATCCTTGTCACAACCATTGTGTTCATAACAATCCTCACTGTGATTGAGGTTGTATTTTTCTGCATTGTCGTAACATCATGGTCACTGTAATCCTCCTCATCCTCATTATCCTCGTCTTTTTCACTGGTTCATTATGATAAGAAATCAAAATGCTTTGTCACTTTTGTCAATGCAATTCAATAGCTAATCTGTGAATTTATCTACACAGGACAGCATCCAGGCTTTTTAGATTTATTCTTATGACAGTGACTTGATTCATGATTGACTGATTGGTTGGTTGATTTGATCTAAAACTCGCACTCTTGCGTGTACCAGCTTGGTAAGTGATGCATGCTAGTTCACCACAGCGCCCCCATGGGGTTGTAAAATATATAACCCGCTAAGGTAAAATAGTGTTGACTAGTAGGCTAAGTTGCATTATATAAAATTCCACTTTCAAGGGTTTGTTTTAGATATATGTCTATATGAGCGAAAGTCCATCCCATCAGATCTCCGTGCCACTGGGCTGCTAAGGGATGGAATGTCATCGGACTCACACTAGGACAAAGCAATGGAGTCTCCTGTCATCACTCTAGAGCCTGGACACCTCACCCTCCTCCCTCACTCTCTCTCTCTCTCTCTCTCTCTCTCTCTCTCTCTCTCTCTCTCTCTCTCTCCCAATCTCTGAAATTTTACTCATCGCTTCTGTCTTAGGTTCTCCTTCCTGTAGTCTCTACTGGCCATATACAGCCTTTGTAAAATGTCTCTAGACTAACAAGGGGACACACGGTGACGAGAGAGAGCCTATAGGCCTACAGTAGAGATGACATGCACTTTCCCCTGACAGATGATAAACAGCCACTTCCCTCGCCAGTACCGATGAGTCATCAGGATATTTGACATAGCAAGGGAGAAACCTTAGGTTCTCCTCCTTCCTTCAGTCTATGCCTCCGACCCCTTCTAGTCTGTCAGGTCACCAACAGTAAGTGATGGGCACACACAAGTGTATGCATGCACAAACTATGTAAGGGGGTGGACAGATACACAATGCACACACGCATGCGCACACACACACGCACACT
This sequence comes from Galaxias brevipinnis, assembly GCA_036023535.2. Lineage (NCBI taxonomy): Eukaryota > Metazoa > Chordata > Actinopteri > Galaxiiformes > Galaxiidae > Galaxias > Galaxias brevipinnis. Next base: position 11,053 of record JAVQIZ010177289.1, on the reverse strand, counting down.
GGTGTGGCATCAGTTAAATTGCATATTGTCTGTGCTGTCTGCCTGGGTGGAAGCAATGATTGAGCTGGATCATAAGTTACTGTTGAGAAGGTGTGCATACTTTGGTGTGTGTGTGTTTGTGTGTCCATGCGTGTCAGGCTTTTAAATGATTGATTGTACTTGGACTAACAAGTGGGATCTGGTCGGCACTGCAGAGGCTTAGCTCTGACTGACAGGCCACAATGCATACACACACACACACACCTGGCAGCAGGGTGACCTCCAGCCCAATAGCTAACAGTGTGAATATGCCTGCAGGGTTGACAAGACAGATACTGAGATCTCACTGAAGGTGAGAGCTAGGGGTAGGGGTGGGGGGGTGATAGGCAGAGAGAGAGGGCGGGGGGGCAAATACAGAAGGACAGCGAGTGAAAGAAGGGAAGTGTGATAGAGCGTCAGAGGCAGTAGGAAAGAAAAAGTGTTGGGATTTAAGGGAAAGAAAAGAGGAGGGACAAGTTAGTTGGATGAAATGTGTTTGTTTTCAAATCACTACTACTGTCAAAACCATGAAAAATGAAGCAACTGATAAAAATGGCGCTATACAACGTCATGAATATAATGAATGATGCAATGAGAGAGGTGTGTGTGAACATACCAGAAGGTAGAGAGAAACCAGAAGGTAGAGAGAAACCAGAAGGTATGGGAAACCAGAAGGTAGAGAGAAACCAGAAGGTAGAGAGAAACCAGAAGGTAGAGGGAAACCAGGTCTGTCAAACAAAGAGGGTGCAATCACAACCCCACAAGGTGATATGTTACACAATGTCCATTTCTACCTTTATTTATTAGGCAAATGCATATTAATTGGGAACTGCCATTATATAAAGGCCATTTCCTACAGTTTTTTGTTTGTTTGTTTCACCATTATTTAACTAGGTAAGTCCAACTGAGAACAAGTTCTCTTTTGCAGTGGCGACCAGGGAGTACATGCAAACTCCACACAGAAAGGACCTGGATCGGCCGGGGTCCTTTCTACCTGTGAGGCATCAGTGCTAACCACAGTATTGTTACTGTGCAAACATCTGAATCTATCCCTGGTTGGAGCAGATGGTTATTCCTGTTCATATTCTACTACTTATTAACCTCTAGGCCTTTTCTCGCCAATTAATATATACCCGGTGAAGTCTGGCAAATACTTATTTATATGTATTTATATACTTACTTAATACTGTATATTAACCGATATTAAAACATAAAAAAAAAAAAAAACTTCAGAAGACAAGACCTATTTCCCATAACCTTTTCTCAACTAATCAGCTGGTCCTACCGCACCTATGTATTGGGCAGTTTTAATTTACATTGCATTCATTGCATGGCTGTATTTATATCAAATAAGAGAAAATATTGGCTTAATATTTCTAATTTAGCACTATACCGACAACAGATGTTTCTCATATTATGGACTGTAACACAGAATGTCACTGATATGTTGTTCATCACATTTCTTACGATGGGTGGTAAGGCAGCTCGGTTTCGTAAAGATTCGAAGTGTAAAAACTACTACAGAAGTACCCTTAGCACCAGACACACCTACAGCTGCAACTGCACAGCAACCTTACAGAAGGAAAATAATCAGAGAACGCACACATTTACTAGAAGAGGACTGTTTTAAGACAAGTTTAGATAGACCTGCAATGTGTTACATAATAGAGCTGTAGCATGTCATCTGTGTGTGTGTGTGTGTCTGTGTCTGTGTGTGCCAGTACCGGGAGAATGAGGCCAGGAGCAGCTCTGCTGTGCAAATGAACTCAGCACCTTTTGTAGCAAGTACACCTGCTATCAGGAGCATCTTTCTTTCCCCCCTTTTCACATACTCTCTCTCTCTCTCTCTCTCTCTCTCTCTCTCTCTCTCTCTCTGGTAGCATACACCACCTTGCCCTATCATACACGCACCTTGTAGACAGCACCAGCAGATTGGGTCAGGAACAGAAATATCCTTTCCATGGCCATTACTCTATTGAGTCAAATGAACTCACTAAAACAGCTGATAACAGAAACAGATACTCCAATAAAGTAATGATAGACAGTCATTTCCAATCATACATCCAAAGTACAGACAATACACTACAGAGGAGGACAAAAAAGTCAATGCATAGCCCTGTATCATTTTCAAACTTCATGATAGCTCGGAAAAAGCACACCGTCACAAGGGAATCAAAACAAGTACACAGAAACACATGCTTACATGGACAAACAGAATCTGACAATAAATACAGGCCCTGATTTTTTTTTTTTTATTATTTCGGCAGGATCCTATGTGGTACACATGTTATTTCAATTAGGCTCTGTCACCATCTGCAAAGCTTGTCTTTTCTGTTGCCAGTTTGTATTATCTATCTGCATGTGATAGAACAACAGTAAAGTGGGATGGGTTCTTTGTATTGCAGGGCTAAAAAGTGTTAGAAGTGGTAGCAGATGTTTACTACCAGTTTAGAAACTTGGTAGCAAAATACCATGTTGGTAGCAAAATGATAATGATTCCAAAATTGCTTTAAATGTCGCCAATCCTACCTGTGTTTGTTTTACTAAATCTTACGTTCTCAGTGGCAGCTCGTCGTTAGGGGCCGGTGGGGCCCAAAGAAGAATTTGTTTTTATAATAATACAAGGGAATTGTAAACTCAATCAAAAATAAATCACAAATCAATGTTCGCTTTGGCATTCCATTTCCTAATTGTAATTGCATTTTTGTGACTGAAATCTATCTAAAACATAATGTGACATTGAAAATGATATTTCTTTGTCACCACATTAAAACATATATAATTTACAGAGTTGTTATGCTTTGTTAGATGGTGGAGAGATAGACAGGAGATGAAATGCAGCAAGCGTCCTAATGCCAGGATCGAACCCAGGTTCCTGCAATAAGGACAGACAACTATGATGCGTGTTCTTTGCCTGGTGAGCTACTAGGGATCCCTTTAGCACACTTATGTTAAACATCGATCAAATATTGTTGCGCCTGCTGACGCTATAGCCACAGTCTCATCATAAAGATCTCAATGTTAATCTATATCAAAAAAGTAGTCTACTAAATGACGCATTTAATCTGTCTGCAATTTTTGGCCAAGCAATTTCCCTCGCCTTGTTAATCACGGCAGTATTGCCTCTTTTGGTAATGAGACATAGTCAGTGGCGAGTTCCATTGACGTGTTTCTCTCGCGAGAATAACACCGCTTGTTCTGCTTTTTGCAACATATGATCTGCTTTTTGACAATCGATTGTTCTGGGCTGCTTTTGTTCTCCGTGTGCGCACACAATGCCAGCTTGTACAATCATGGCTTGAGTTAACGTTGACAGGAGACGGCTGAATTGTGTTAATGGAATGGGTTGAGACTTAAGTGAAAGTTGACGTTTGTTCAAGCCAAGCTTTTTCTATTAAGCGCCGATTTCATTAGCGCGGTTGATGGAATACCCCCCTGGTGAGGCGGCAGGAAAAAGCATTTACAAAGACAAGGCAACAATTCAGAACCAAACATAACTCAAAGAACTGAACCAAGCCAGGGTTTCATTATTGTGTGGTATTTGTGTTTTAGTTACTCAATGTTAGTGGGTCTGATGGACCCACGTTATTACGTTTTCAAAACTATAGCCTTAGTAGCGTATGTAAAAATACTTCATAGATGTTGACTTTATCGCGATGACAAGCAATATACATAGTATATATGGTTAATATTTGCCATTTACCTCTACTAGATCACATTTATGAATAGAAGTGATATTCGTGTTTTGTGAAAGATGTTTGTGTTACTCACCCAATGTTCGTGGGTCTGATGGACCCACAACATTATTGGGTTTTTAGAGCAATACAGCCATAATACTTTATGTAAAAAACTTAACCGATGGTCGGAGAAAGACAGAGTGACCATTTTCTTTCATTACCATGTTTACTTGTTTTACCAACAATTCCAACACTTGTATTACCGGGTCCAGCGGACCCAAACACTACCTACAGTATGTAATAGAAATGTGTAGGGGTTGCACAGTGTACACTCAATGAAAATGTATTATTTAACATGTTCCTCACAGAAAATTAGCCAAGGCCTATGAGTTTCAGGTTCACAAAATGTTTAATTGCATCATTTTTATTTTAGTATACATTTAAAATGGGTCCCAGAGACCCAAACACCACACGAGGGTCAAATGCAAAACAAGGGCTATACCAAAGAAAACCTAAACAAGCATAACTGACTGTGCCAAAAAGTGGTTGCACAAAACCACTGCTATGCTAATTTAGACCCCTGTATTGATAGAGGGGTCAAACTCCAAAAGAAGATCCCTTTCTGTACTCATCACACTGATCAATTCAGATAACAAATGGTGTCCCTTCTCTGTAGTATCTGTCATCATAATAAAGGAGAGTGGAATAAAATATTATTCCACACTCCTAAATCAATGGCTTTCTATTGTTTACACATTTTCAGAAGTAAAGCCGTTATCGCACTATAGAACAGAATTACTGTAGCTATACATGAAATGTGGTATATTTTATTCTAAGGGTTTTAAAGCATTACATGAGTTTGTTTAATCAGTGGCCAATTACAACTTGGTTCTCTATCCCATTGGGCGTCAAAGTTGTAATTATTTGGGAAGGGGAAACCGTTTTGAGCACTCCAGAGCTTCCAAAGCAATTATGAATTAATTACAAGCAGATATTCCAATGCATTTGCTTTGAGAGAAGTGAACTAAATATGCATTCGTCTGTGACATTCCAAAACCCTTCAGCTTCCCAACTTAATAGCAAGAAATCACTTTTGAATGCAGCCTTAATGACACTCAAGTCTTTGAAGGACAATGGGACAAGGAGTCAGTTAGAAAAGTCATGTAGAGTACTATGGCCAAGGGCCAAAATAATTGTAATGCCTTGGTTCTTTTGATCTGACAAACAAACAGCTCTTCCACATCCTTATCTGTCCACTGCAAATTTTGGCAAATATATAGAAAATATAAAAAATATACATATATTTTTGTCTGCATATTTCAACTAAAGACACTGATTTCACTGATTTGAAGCAAAACCACTGGTTTTAATGCAAGAACCAGGGCCTTTCTTAGAACACACCTCCGACCAGGGCCTTTCTTAGAACACACCTCAGACCAGGGCCTTTCTAGAACACACCTCCGACCAGGGCCTTTCTTAGAACACACCTCCGACCAGGGCCTTTCTTAGAACACACCTCCGACCAGGGCCTGTCTTAGAACACACCTCCGACCAGGGCCTTTCTTAGAACACACCTCCGACCAGACCTGTGTAAATGTAGATATCTTTCTGGTCGCACTGGCATTGATGAAACATTTATTGTATGTATCTAACATTTTGTCTGCATGTGTATAAACATGTAGTAAAATGTTCAGTTGAAATCAACATACATGATTTATATAGGAAAGAAATGAGGTGTGAAATATTGCAGTGTGTACTGGAGAAAGGTCTCCACGAAACATCTATCCAGTCCCAATCAAGAGTAATATGACTGAGACTATGATGACTAAACAAACACAAACACAAACACACACGCACACACACACACACACACACACACAAGGGCGTGAGAACTAGGGGTGCAGAAGGTGCTGCAGCACCCTCAGGTTGACATGGACATGGGAACGAAGGGTACGGCAAGTGCTGCAACAGCACAGTTAAAACGCTTGCTGGTGCTGTCAGAACAAAGATGTTAGCCTTAAGATAATTTCTGCTGTTGTCGTGAGATTTCAGAATCACATGGTTCTAAAGTAGGCCTAGTCGTGCTGCCGTGGGCTTTTGACTGCACAGTGCCGACTACAGCAACTAAAATACTTACATTCTTGTTTTATAGAGTATACAATACATGTTTGTGTAACGTTCATAAGGTAATGCAACTTGCCTTAAAAGTTGTAAGCTAGATTTTAAACAAAAACATAATAATAATATATACATATATTACATTATATTCCATATATTGATTTCCTCAATCGCTAAACAAGTTTTTTTGTTGCTTGCATGGCTTTTCAGCACCAACACTACAAAAATCATTCCCGGGCCACTGCAAGCACACACACACGCACCACAGGCATTATGTTTTGGTAATAGGAAACATCAACATGACTAACAGAAATACCACTAATCTCATCTGAATGCAGCTTCTTTCACAAAATGGTTTAAAGAAACACTCCATCACGACCTTCTTTCATGTTGTGATGAAGAGAAAAGATTGTGAAAAGAAGGAAGATTAGAAAGAGAAGGCACAGGAATGGGAAAGGTAAAACAAGAAAACTAAATAGAGGTTAAGAAAGAGGAAAAGTATTACAGATATATTGTGTGTGATTGTGTTTACTCAAGTGTGGAAGTGTCTCTGCTTCTATTTGTATGTTTGTTCATGTGTGTGTGTGTGTGGGTGGGTGGGGGGGTGGGGGGGGGGGGTGGGCGGATGCAGTCAGAGCTGCCAGGTTACTCAGTATGCAGAGGACAACCCATCTTCTGCAGCCATATTAAAATACACCTCAGATCCTCTAGAGTTTTCCCCCTTACTTCTTCCTTCCACTCTGTTCTGTTCCCTCCATCCCTAACCTCTCTTTATTCCTCTCTACTCTCTGTCTTCTGACCTTTTCTATCTCTCTCTTTATTTATTTCGCCACCACACTCTCCCTCTTGTCTGTCTCTCACCCAGTCTTTCTCTCCATCTCTTTCCTTTCTCCCTCCCTCCCTCCCTCAGTCCACACAGAATGGCCTTTAAGATCATTCGGCCAGCTCCTCCAGCGTTCTGCCAACCCTTCCTTGTTCACATAGCCAGGATAGAGAGCAGACTGTGGAGAGACACGGGGATCTGGGTCACCTATTCACACATCCAGCAAGATTAGCGAGCAGAGCTGCCACTCACAATGAAAACAGGGCTAACTTGTTTACACGCAGAATAAGGCAACTGGCTCGAAAACAAATTGAAACTATTCTGCCTGTATACAACTCTGCTGCTGTTTCGTTTTAACAGTCACTGGACATTTCACATGTAATAGTATCTACACCTGTGTGGTGCGGTGCCTTACACTAAGAAAGGTACTTAACCAAATGAATTAGAATCCTCTGCTGAGCTAGAGGGTGGGGATGGTAGGGTGGGCACCAAGGCCAGCCTTGAAAAGCATGCCAACTAAAAACAACACTGGCACATCACAGGGACTCTTCTTTTGATTCAACTGTTTTATGTTCAGCCTAGTTTCCACTTCACGGTCTATCAGGGTAAGTTGATACTTCTCTAGTTCACTATGAAATCTGATAATCTAATTATTGTTGCATAATTAGATTATTGGAACTTTACACACACACATCTAGTTGCTTTTAGATAGTTTTTTTAAATGCACTCGTTTTTATATAAGTACTTGCTATGTAATCTACTGTATGTTGCTGGTATAATTACTTGGCACATTTCTAATCTATAGAACCCACATTGGTGATACTATAGTTACATAGGTCTTCCTGCAAAGCACTACTCAAATGTTGTTAAGGTCTAATTTCAACACTAATTGCAACAAAGTCTTTGCTCTCAGGGCCCCTAGACTTTGGAACAATCTATCAGAAAGTGGAACACTGACTAACTCAGTGTTTTCATCCAAACATCTCCAAAAAATATACTTTCATGGCAACGCATTTTGCTCTGTCTAGACTTTTGTCTTTGTTCTGTAGCTACAATATGCAGTGGCACTAGGCAACGCCTGGCTTCTCTAACCATCCCTAAGCAGTCTTATATTGTGCGTCTAGCAGTTTGTATCTCTGCACATTGGGGCACAAGACTTGTAACCTCAGCTGTCATTTAGCAGCAGATCAAGAAAGAAACTGGACTGGATTGTTTCCGGTGAAGTGGACTGTCTCACACTCACGATCTCTTTTGCTCTCTTTCTTTTTCCCTCGCTTTCATTCTCTCCCTCTTACATACACAAGCTGAAATGGACTTGTCCACAATCCTCAACAGTCTATCAGCAACCCTATTAACCTGGGCACTGATTCAAATATATGAGAGAGAGAGAGAGAGAGAGAGAGAGAGAGAGAGAGAATCACTTCTACACAGAATTCTTGAATTCTTGGAACAATGAACTGCAATTCAACTACTGAGTACTATTTGATGAGTTAGTTAATTCACACCTGGCAATGTTAAGCGAAATAAAAGTAGACCACCTTATGCTGACACAAATAATTGACGCAGCCTTTAACAATAATTTAACATAGTAGTTGGAAGTTTGAAAGCTTTTCGGTTTCAGTTGAAGTCTAGATGTTGGTTGTGTCAACTTTATATGTTTTACATCGTTTCACGTCATATGATTGAAGAACATTTACTATAAGATAACTTTAACACTTAATTCATAACAATATTTTTAAAAGAAACTTTCAGTTGAGAGAGTGCATGTTTAAAAATTTATTTTGGTCATGGAACTCGTGAGTGTATAGCCTAGTTGTTCTTGACCAGGGTATCTCTGACTGTCAGTGTCACATAGTGAAATACTGAAGTGAAGCTTAGCAGGCAAGGGCACATACAAACGGGCTTAGCAGCAGAAATAGTTAAAAACAGCAATGTGTGACAGCTCTAGACATAGAAAGCAATGTTTTAAAAACAGTGTGGTAATAAAAATGTCAGTCCAGGCCCTTCATATGCACATAGTGTTATTGAAAAGGACACAAATGGGGGAAGAGAGAGCATCATAAATTAAAATAAACAGGGTGAGATAGAATGTGTGTGCTATTGTGTGTGTATGTACCTGCAGGAGATTGTATGTGTGTTTGTGCATTTACTGTACTGTAAGAAATATCCATAGTAAAATATGAAAGACGATGTTCCAATACATTTAATCAGGAAAGTGTACCATATGACTGATATATTCTACTCAGAAATGTTCTGTCTGAGGCAAACTGCACTTTGTTCGTACTCCTGCCACTCATTGTATAGCCACGCTACCCTTGGCACAGCAATAAACTACATGAAATTAATGTCCTGCACGCAGCATTTCCAGATACAGTTTCAAACCAAAAACAACTTGTTCTTGAACACTTTCTGTTCTTCCTGTGCAAGACGTTTATACTCAAAATGTAAAAATGTCGCCTTTCATCTGCAAGACTTTAACCACAGACTATAGCTCTAGACACCCCAACAAATGCTCATGTCAGTCTACGTGTACCTATCAAATAGCTTGGGTATGAGTTTGTAATTTGGACAAGATACTGTATGTACGTGTTGTAACGGGTTATCTTGTGTAGTACCACAAACTGTCAAAGGCAGATTTTGGAACTGCTTTGTCTTGCCAGCATGGGGGATTGTGCCCACAAACATGCACACAACCATTAGACACTATAATCACCAGTCAATTTCACAAGCTTTGTCAAAAGCAAAGTGTGTGCTTGTGTGTATGTGCGTGAACCCATGTATGATTGGGTTGTCTGGTGTGTGTGTGTGTGTGTGGGTGGGTGACCTTGAGCTGCTAAGAAGGTGCTGATAGATGACATCTAATGTGTGTATTATAAAAGGGTGAGTGGTTCAAATGACTAATATGGGGGGCGTGCCGATAAATTAACCGGATGTAAACCACAAGAGGAACACCTAAAAGAGAATAAGCCTTTATAACTAGCTTGAAAAACTACAGAAATGTGTTTTACTCTGCACTGCTTCTGTCAACTAGTACAATAAGGGAAAAAATAGTTGGCAGTGTCATGGGTGTGTTGAGAGGGAAAAGAGCAGGGAGCAGAAGTGAAGAGGGAGAAGGAGAAAGAAAATACAGTTGGAACAATGTCATATGGCACCATATTCTGTGCACCAAATCTACAATGATTCAGGGGGCTTCGCACCTAACTGCAATCTACAGCCTATTTTCTCTCTCCCACACAGCCAAATGGGGTGAATACATTCCATGTGACCTATGCCATTGAATTGTCAAGAGGACGCAGGTCCATTAAAGTAGTCTATATTAGTAACATTGTAACATAAGTTAGCATTTTATTGATTATGTTTCATTGACAGCTGTCATAGTGCATCTCAAAAACAGCTCTACTTCTGCATTTTGATGAAAAGGAGGTCATGCTAATGGCTAATATTTCCACCCCTTAGGGCCACTGAAGCAGTGCTGCCATATGCAGAAATCTATTAGTCAAGGGTACCAGAATATTTTAGGGAACTGAGCCATTTCATCTTTAGTAAACCAGCTTTGTTAAATATTTAGGACTTCGTTTTCTGTTAAAAATGTATGTTTTTCCCATCGTGATAGTTCAAATATCCACATACAACCATCGCATAAGAGTATAGCAATGCACACACACTAATCACTAACACATCTGTTCAAAATCAAATATCAGCTCACGAGGGAGGGGGAAGTATTCATATGACTTGAGGTCAAAGCTAGTTTCTGTGCTTGTTGGAGGGGGTGATAGGAAATGCTCCCACCTCAACCCCAATTGCCACCTTGGGTTCAGGCTAATGTGTCCAAAAGGGGGATCAATGTATGTGTGCTCCCCACCTCAGGATGCTGTTCTGGATATGTACAGCAGGGAGCTTCAGACCCAACCATGTCAAAACTGATATATTCATACTTAATAAATGCTTAAAGACGGAGAGTTTGTCTGACTGAACCAACTCTTGATATGACAAGATTGATCAAATTGATTTGATTCCGTAATGTACTGTACATTACCTGTGTCAATATGAGTGGACAGAGAAGTTAATGTATTTTACTTAAAAAAATTTAAAAAATCAATTACATTATCTATTATTTACAGGGTCAATCATGCATGGTGTTTTCAGGCCAGCGGAGAGAGGCAAATATTTTTAATCTGCCCAAGGTCACTGGTCCAAAATGGGTGACCACTGACCATTGTCCTGGTTTAACATTATTACTATACCATCTAAGTAGTCAATGGACTACTTAGATGGTATAATAATAATAATATACATTAATACATGAATACATTATTATTATTTATTATTATTATTATTATTATCATTATTATTATTATTATTATTATTATTATTATTATTATTATTAATAATAATAATTATTATTATTATTATTGTT
>JAVQIZ010177283.1:0-24762 GCA_036023535.2 Galaxias brevipinnis | reverse complement strand
TCTGGCCTACAGGCTAAAAGCATACTGTTCGGTATCAGCTGTCACAGGTAGCCTGGCTGTGTGAAAGAGAACTTGCCGGTACCCCTATTATCTGACCTCTTTTGGATTGTGATTTATTGTTAATATGTCAATATGGTTGGTGGAATCAAATGCAACATTTAAAATTAGTCTTTACCTTAAAATCAGTTTAAGCAGCATTTTTTATTTGGTTCAGTGTTCCCAAGTCAGACCTACAATGTTCTCATCTCTTAATGAAATCCTTTCTGTTGTTTAACATATTTGTTTATTTAATTTCTAATGTCAAAATAAAATACTACTTCAATCATGTCATATTGCCTTTGTTCGCAAAACCTGGGCATTGTGGGAAACGGGTGTGAAGGCCTTTGTAAGTCTTTGGATTCAGATTTGAATTTGAATGACATATTTAACTATATTTCGTAGATCTTGAGTCTTCTGAAAGGCGGCAAAAAATAATAGATATTATTATTATTATTATGTAAATACTTGAAAATCCTCATGCTTACCACTAGAGGGATACAACGACGGATAACCTCTTTAAAGCAACAAATGAACAAAAGACAGCTGGGGTTGTATGTGTTGTGTGTTGTGTGTGTGTGTGTGTGTGTGTGTCTGAGTGTGAAGATATGTGGGATGTACCACTGACGCCAGTGAATGGTAGCACAGCTTACAGGAGGCAGGGGGGAGGGGAGTGGAGGTGGCTTCTTTTCCAGTGACTCAAATTAGCCTTCACAGAAGATTAAAGTCTGAGTATAATAAGAAGGCCGGGCTAAGTTCCAGACAGATAGTACCTGTAAAACATACCTCTTCAGGGACAGTTCTTTTGCTCTGACGTAGGTAGCTGTACCTGAGCCTGAGCGTGAGTCAGAGTCCCAGCATTAACTCTGCCAAAGCTATCCCAAACGTACAGATGTACTTGGGTAATCAGACTACTTGAATTGATTTACCACGGATTAGGAGCTGGAGTATGGCCAATTTAATTCAGTCTTAAAATGTAGTTATGCAAAAAAAATTATCATAACAAATGTCATTACTTGATAAGATAATAAATGGAACGAAACGGGACAAGATAGTATAACAAAAAAAAGAGAAGAAAAAAGGAGTAATTAAATGGTGAACTAACACAAAGCAATTAAATGTCCTTCTGCCCACTAAACAGAAGATTATTTAGGATTAATTATAGATACAAAAAACAAGTTATTTTGGTCCAATAGTTTCACAATCACACTAATTGGGGACCAGCAAAAAATCAAGGGGGTAACTCATCTGATCTAGGCAATGCAGGCCTCCCTTTCAATTATTCGTGAATCCCATTCAAAGGTACGGTACCATGTCTCTTCATTTCAAGACAATTCAGTACTGAAAGTATATGTAAAGTGTGGAGTGATAGAGGTTAGGGTTCCCAATACTATTTGACTAATTCGAACTTACATTAAGCAGTGGTCACTTACTTTAATGCTTTACTCTTTATCACCTCACAGTAGCTGGATGAAAGCCGAGGTCACAGGAGTGACCTTAATACTGATTAAAAGTATCCTCAGAGCAGACAACGTGCCCTTCCGACTAATCATTTACCTGGCACTTGACCTCTGGGAATGCAGCCAGTGCCCTCTCACATCCTGATCCTACAGTAGATGATCAGCAGGAGGAATTCGCTGCAGTGCCAAACAGGGATTTTGAAACTCCAAAGCAAAAAGGGCAGGTGTAAACACAATGCACCTGTTTTCAACATGCAGTTCAAAGCCACATGTGCCCTTTGCTACCAGTGACCTTTTAATGCAGGAGCCGTCTGTTAGGGTAAAAGCGTTAGCGTTTACTTGGAATATGGGAACGCCCTTTAAGTAGTGAACCCAACAGAACCGTCATAGTCCCCTTACCTTTCACACAAATGAAACGTGGTTGACAATTGTTTTTTGAGCTTTTCCAAGTGCGCAGGGTAAGGGCAATTCTAGATACGTCATCTTTTTAGGGAGCACCAAAGCTGTGACCAACAGATTAAACTAAACTGCCAGATGAGTGGAACATTTGATGGTGAAATGCTTATACCTTAGCTGTCCCTGTAGCAGATGGCAGAATAGACGCCGCATTTAGAAAATTCCTTTCCTTCACCTTGGAAAGACTCTCTATAAAGTAGTTCATAGACACGATTGTCATCTACAAGAGACATATTTGGAACGACTATTGACTAACTGTAGTACTCTTAAAATTAACTGCAAATTTAACATACTTAACGTCAATTTTGTGTTGGTTGGTATCTGACTTGTTGGAAGTAGATGAAAAGTTGAAAACATGTCAAACAATGTCAGGGGTGTCAATTCTCTTGGCCACAACTGTTTCCATTGCTTAGACATTAGCCACTCTCTAAGTCTTGTTAAGTCTATGTTATGCAGCAGTTCTATTTATTTATCCCTTGCAGGATAGAGAGAGACAAGGAGTTTGCGACAAAGAAAGCTGAGAGAGCCAATCTAAGGGTGGCACTGAGAGACAAGTACCGACTTCCTGAGGTAACGAGTTTCTGAAGTGGCCGATGACCGTAATGACCTGAGTAAACAATGGAGACAGGCACCTATTCTATTTGCCGTAAAGCACCCTTCCTCGTTGCCACTTTCACAGTCTTCTTTGCTTGGCAGTGACTTATCTTGAGATTGATGTAACCTACTGTAGGAATATGGGCACTGTCTTCCCGAAACCTTTTTAAAGAATCTTGCCATTTCTCTTAAATTTTAGGTAAATACACGATGGCATATGTTTTTTAAAGCACATAAAACTAGAGTTTAAATTAATGCTGAATTAATACTTATTTGATAAAACAAGTATTAAACATTCTGAATATTTAATCATTTAAATATGGAATTTTCCGAAACACACATTGTTATTATTTAGATGGAACTAGCTGTTGTTGTTCTTATTGTTCAAGTGTAAGAGGCATTAAAACCCCCTTTACAAGTTTCAACAATAATTATACTACTAATTACTGTTGCAGTCTGGTTTAGATCCCGGATATATCCAATAAATTTAAATTAGAACATAAAATGTGTTTTAAAAACAGAACATTTAAAAAAACACCCATTTTATCTTTGGTCTAATATTGTGATTATTTTTCAAATTGTCTGAATTTATCAATTCACTTTTTCTTTGCCACAGAGTGCCCAAGACGATGCAACCCTACAAATGGCAGGAGATGACATTGACCTTCCAGAGGAATTAGCAAAAATGGTGGAGGAGGATGAAGAGGAAGAGGAGTTGGATGATTCCCTTTTTGGAAAACTTCAAAATATAGATGTTGATGCGTTGAAAATCAAAGCTCAGTCCACAATAACAGAAGTAAAGCAAGCTGCTGAAGAAAAGTGTGTCACGATGTAAAAGTATACTTTTTCTAAAATACCTTGTAACCAGTGTTTTGTTGCATGCTTTCCCCCTGATGTTTCAATGTTTTCTGTTGAAAAAATATGAAAGTACATTTTTACAAATGTGTTGTATGGAAGTTGAAAATTTCTTGCCAGGGTGTCTGTATCCAAAATAATATGAATTTTGAGATATTGACTAGCTTAAATTTTTTTACGTGTCATAATATCAGTTGAAAACCCATTATCCAGTAGTTTAGACAACAATTCTACAAACAATAACAATAAATAATAAAACAAACAATTATCTCATCAAAGAGTTGCTCTGTTAATAAGAAATGTTTGATGAAGTGTTGTTCCAACAAGGCCCATGTAGAACAGGGACATGCCTTAATCTTGGATGAGCAAGGTTGTTTTTAGAGGGAGTAGGTCATGGTGCTCTCTGCTTGATGGCTGTTGTGACAAACTAATAGATTATATGCCAAAGCACTTCAAAGTTTCAGTGTGTCATGGCTCCCTAATGAAGCTGAAAGCATGGGATTAAGTGATAAAGGGACAAATTTAGGGACTTGTCCTGAATTCGATTGGGGTCCTCTCACTCATGATAGAACAATCCTCTCTAAATTGTGTTTACACCAATTCATTCAACTTATTATTTTTTTTTGGGTTAGGTCTTCAAACATTGATTTACGATCTTAAAAGTCCATGGATTGAAAGTATAACTTTGAGAACCCCTGGTCATTGTTCTTGCTGTCACATACAGATTTCACTTGGAGCATGTAACATGGCTGTCGATGTTTAACTGAAGCAACACAACAACTCATCGGGTCCATTACATCAGGCCAACGTGCTAAAATATACCATAGACATATTGAAATACACAAATACTTTTTAAATTAGATTTTAATTTCTTCTAAAAGACGTTCATAAAACTGCCATTTCTGCATGAAATACACCACAGATTGTATGCAATTTAGGTTGTCTAAAGTTATCCTGATTGGTAACATAATCAGCACAGTAATTCAATTTGTAGAGTAACAAGATTAAACTGACTTGCCATGATCTTTTCTCCAGTGTCTTCAAACATAGCGTAAGCAACTAATTTAGACTTCCAACTGATATGATGGACCTCATTAACAAAACCTTCAGTGGAGGTTTGCAATAGGCGACCATCAGTTTCATATACATAATCAGTTAACACAGGACATTTGGCCAAATTCATAGCAAGTGCCTACTCCTATTTAACTTGTGTTAGTGTGTGCAATATGTTGCGTGTGCAATATTTTTGTGAGTAAAATGTTTTAAAATACAATATGTCTGCTTAGATAAACAGTATAGGAAATAGGAAATAGGAAACAGTGCAAAAATATTCTTGGCCACAGTAAGTACAATTCATGTAAGCATTGTTTACTTGCACACGTTGTAGATGTTACTTGATTTTTATTGCTGTTTGAAACACAGAAAATCCATTAATTGTTTTAAACAGAATAGCGTGTGCCAGATAAAAATAATGGTAAGTAATACCAGCATGACGTAAACCAGAGTAATTGTTATGTAAGGTTATAAGTTACCGGAACTATCACATACTTCTTGTGCTACATTTTTCAGGGGCTTAGTGGTAAATCCCCCCCCCCAAAAAACACCCTGATATTTAATTGATAATACTAGTTATTTTTACACATTTTTGAAGTTTACAAAACATGATTTTTTCCGAAACTTGCTTAATGAAAGAATGAAAGAATGTCCTTTAAGATCAACAATATATTTGAAGTTGAACAAATGAGCACAGACGATGATAAATTAATATACATTTCTTGGTTCAAAGAGCGGCGTCATGCCAAAGCTATAAAAGCCATTACAGCAAGGCATTGAGACATTAATATTCTACACACTTGGTGCAATTTTGGGCTCTTAAAAAATATTTGCAAGTATTATGTAAGGTCTATAGATAGAATCCTTCGGAAAGGTTTACTAGTGTGTGCACCACTGACTGTCATAATTATATTAATTTATTCCATTAGTTAAAAATTAATAGTTTGAAGCTGAGCCTAAACTCAGTGGTAATGCACAACGCTGACGTCGTGTTCTTCCTTGAGGAAAACAATGCCACAATGCTGTCATTGCGCTTCTAAGTGGCGTGAGCTCTTCAGTGCTTATTAGTGATCACCGTCATATCCGCGGGCACTGCGGGTAATCTGCGTATCGGCGGACATGGTCATAAAAAAGATTACTTTTATTAATAGTGGATGGGTTGCGGGTGGGTAAATTTGGAGGCCGTGTCCAACACCTTGTACTCTTTGTCGTGTTCCTCAAACCATTCCTTAACAACTTTTGCAGTGTGCGGCAGGGATTATACTGCTGAAAGAGGCCACTGCCATCAGTGAAAACCGTTGCCATAATGGGGTATGGGTATGCTTGGTCTGCAACAATGTTTAGGTAGGTGGTACAAAGCAACATTCACATGAACCATTCCAAATGATCTAAAAGAAAACGTGATTAATCAGACCAGGCCTCCTGCTTTCATTGTAGGCGCTTTTGGCGGTGGACAGGGGTCAGCGTGGCCACTCTGACTGGTCTGCGGCTACGCAGCCTCATACGCAGCAAGCAGCGATGCACTGTGTTCTGACACCTTAATACCATAGCCAGCATTAATCTTTTCAGCAATCTTTTCAGAATCTTTTGTGCTACAGTAGCTCTTCTGTGGGATCGAACCAGACGTGCTAGACTTCACTTCCCACGCGCATCAATGAGCCTTGGGCACCCATGACCCTGTCCCTAGTTCACCAGTTGTCCTTCCTTGGACCGCTTTAACCACAGCATACCGGGAACACCCCACAAGACCTGCAGTTTGCATTGATGCTCTGACCCAGTCGTCTAGCTATCACAAATTGACCCTTGTCAAAGTCGCTCAGGTCCGTCCTTACGTTTGTCCATTTTTCCTGCTTCCATCACATCAACTTCAAGAACTGACTGTTTACTTACTTCCTAATATATCCCACCCCTTGACAGGTGTCATTGTAATGAGATGATTGATGTTATTCACTTCACCTGTTAGTGATTTAAATGCTATGGCTGATCAGTGTATATCCCACTGAGATATAATGGTAAAGTGTGCGGGTCTCTAAATCTGAGAAAATTATTTGTTCGGGTGGATGATTTCTCTGTAGATGCGGATTCGGATGACGTCGGAGCCTATACGTGCACTACTAGTGCTTACAGTGTAGTTACCTGTTTTTGATTATTTATAACTAATTTACAAATTTGATTAATTAACAATGTATACATTTTGATGTTAGTGGAACTTAGTAAGGTTTAGTAAGTGATCTATGTTGCTTATATTGAGTAAGTAACTGTAATTTAACATAGGATCTATACACAATGGGTTCAACTGATGGAATTAAGTAGGCTCTAAGTGATATTTTTAGCTAAGTTTTCAAAAACGTGTGTATTATCAACATAACCTTTTCTAATCCACTTAACTTAAAAAATATCATAATTGAAGTTACTTAGGAAGACGGGTGTAAATAATGACAATGATTTTTTTAATGTAAATCCAACACACGTTTACTGTGTAGAAGGCAGAAGCTATTCTGACATTGTGACCTCCACTTTTTACCCTCCCTTTCCATCATATGTCCACCTTGCCGCTGCAGAACCCCATCCCCCTTTCCCCCTTATAAGCTGACACAGCGCCTTTAAGCGTTAGCTGCTTTCTTCTTAATAGGATCACAAGGGGCTTAAATTGTCATCTGATAAAACTAAGCAGCTTGATAGCTACGTTGCGCCCTCTTAACCAATTTGTACTCAATTAGGATAATAAGGAAACAAGCAAATAAGGACAGCCTTGATATATTAATGGATGATTATTAACTGATTTGACATATACCTACTGCATGTTAAGACATTACATCATTAACCCCTGGGAAGAGTTAGGTGACTGGGGAATTAGTGTTAGTCAACTAGTGCAGAGCCTCTAAGAGATAATGAGAAAATTGTACCAAAAATCTAAATATTTTTTAGACAGATAGGGTAGTAGTGTGTTCAATTTGAGTACACAGAGAAGTCAACCCACAAATTACCAAATGCTGGTACAATATATTTATAGACATCAAATTCTGTCTGCTTAAAAGACACCACCAAAGTCATTTATTTCACTCTGGTTGCAAAAAAGCTTAGCACCCTGCTACAAATGTATAATGAGCTTTGTAATGGCTCCTTACTTGGAAAGTGGCCTTGAAAACCAAGAAAAGGTGTTCACTCATTAAGACATTATTCTTCAGCCATTAAGCTCACTAAGTTATATAGCTATTCACTTGTTAGAGTGATATATGAGGTTTAAACTAATTATCAGTTACGTAGAAAGTTGTTAGCTGAAGCACGTGCACACCTGTCTGTGTCCTTGCACCTGTCTAGTCGGAGGGAATCTCTCCAAAATAAGATTCTTAGATGATTTAAAAAACTGATAATATGCAAATATAATGCATATTTTGGTCTATATTGGAGGTGTGACATAGTACAAGTTGGCTGCACAATTAATTGTATTGTGTTACGTGTTGGAAAAAAGGAATGCATAATTGTAAGAAAGTTGTTACAGGACATATGAGTAGGAAAGTGGTCTCTGGTCACCAAAGGAATCTTCAGGGGAAATAACACCTCCCTCTGACCCTTCTGAGCCCCTTCCTTCTAAAAAATGGTTCACCAAAGCTAGAAAATTTGCTTTCTGTTTAAAGTTTTAGTCTTGATACACTGGCTATTAAACTTATGGGACATGAGCTAGGCAACAATATACATCTTAGATTTAGATTTGAAACCTGAATTTGTATTACATTTGCATTGTAAATATACAGTATAGGATGTGTTGAGCTGCTTAAACTTATCTTTAGAGAGAAAATCTTCAGTGAGATCCTTAGGCTCATTAAGGTAAGGGTTGATCTCTGTGACACTTAGCTGCCTCAGCTTTGAGTTGGCCAGCTGGCTAGCACAGAAACTTGTGTAAAGAAAAAATAAGCCTTGTACAAAAACACCAGAGTAGGCTGGACAAGCTGAGGACTTCAAATACATGATAGCCTCTTGTAGTGTTGACAACCCCCCCCCCCCCCCCATAATATTTTATATGGATGCACACATACTTAAATTTTTGAAACCTTCCTTATTTCACTCCGAAGAAATATTGGTCTTGCAATCTGTTGATGTTATGTATTCTCTAAACAAACACTGTTATTAATTTTATTCAAGGGGGGTCTTTGGGATAGAAAACAACTACATAAATAAAATGAAGCTTTTAGAAAAACATAACCAGAGAGAGGATAGGTAAATAAAAATGGGAAATAAACAACACACAATAAAAGTATTTCCTTATGACAAGCATGAAAATTAATATACTAATACATATTCTGAGGGTCAATTACAAATTTAGAAATCCACCATTTGTAATTAGTTAACTTTGTTAGCATTAATGTTCACCATGTTTTCCACATGTGACATACGGAGTGAATATTGTATGTAAACAATATAGAATTATCAAACTAGTTGCTAAAAATGTTTTTGTTGCTCCCTGCTCTAAAAACTGGATAGAAAATGTGCTTCTAATGTTGACAAGGACCTGTTTGAATGAAGCAGTTTCATGAACACAACTCTTCACTGTGTGCAACCAATAGTGTGCAGTTAAACCCTGGCTCTGTGTCTTTTCTCCCTTATATTGTCCATAATGGAGGGATTAGCGAAAACTCTTGGTAGGGCCCATTATCTTTCAGACAATAGATTTTTCAAAGAAAGTTTTGTCAAGCCTTCATTAGCAGTGGCCTCCCTCTGTGGTCTGAATGCAGGGCACATTTGGAGCAATTACTTGACCAGAAAACAACTGTCAATCATTCTTAAAGGGGAAGGATTCTAATTAATAAACCTCTTAAATCCTTTGGTTTTACTTCCATTCTCCTGCATGCGACTGTCTCTGGCACAATAACAGAGAGGTTTTACGAGAGAGAGAGAGAGAGAGCGAGATAGAGGGAGAAAGAGACAACCTGCCTTTACTACACTGAGTTTCAATGATTGTTCTTTTGCTCACTTGGGTACTTGGGATTTTAAGGACTTACTAGGAAGTAACAAGTGCGTACGGGATCTTTAGGAAGTCCCACTGCTGTCATTGGCTCAGTTGTGAGACAGAGAGAATATGTGCACAGTTTAGCCTGAGCTATCACAAGGCGAGGTAAGAGATCTTGTACTTCAAGTCTGCTGATATATTAGTAATGAATTCTGATAAAAATCATTAATACTTTAATTCATATTTTCTATTTATTTACAGTAAATATGAGTAAGCGACCATAAATTGATGCATAGAAAAAGTTTTATATTTTATTATGCTTTGTTTACTGAAGTTTATTGTGATGGAGACAATTAATGCATTGTGGAAGACATAATTATTTAGATAATGTGTGGGGGCAGAAGTCTTCTATCAATATGGAAAATAAGTGAAACTTTCGTAATTAACTATGCCTGCAAAATGTACACTTAATTGCAATCTATTACGTTTTTGTATCATGCAGATAGTACTTTACAGTTGACAGTCCTTGTACTTATTGGGTAGAAAAGTCAAATATGCAAGTTCTCTAAACCACAATTTGGAAACCAACATAAGATTTAAAAATCACTGAAGCATTTTTCTTTATCAACATGTTTATCTGACCTGACTATGCAGACGTACTGATTAGACCTAATAGGTCAAAAACAATGCCAAATTCATCAAATGAGAACAGTATGTTTGTCAGTCTAGGTTTTCCTGCATATGTTACGTAGAAGGCAATTTAGGTTTAGAAAGTAACAGTTAATCACATGATTACATACTGTATATTCTTGATAAAAAATGTACTTTACTATTAGGTTTTGATAATTGATACAAGTATTACAAGTATTAGATACTTGCCCAGGATTAAATGAACAATGAAAACACGAGAGAACTTAACAAGAAAATAAACGTTGAAAGACAATAGAATAAACAACATACACATAAGAAAATTAAGTAAAATTGGCTATTAAAGAAGTTTATAATGCTTACATGATATAGTAAAAGCTAGATTTCTTTATTAAGGCCTAATGAACATGACTGAAACTCCACTTGGTCAAAAAGTTACAACCATGCTTTTTTTAATTGAAAGATACGTTCCATTTTGCAGATTGAAGTGGTGGACCAGAACAGACTATTTCATCTCTTTCTCACAAATTCATCCTAAAATATCAAGAAACCACTTGGATTGGATTGTTGAAGCATCACGTCTCTGTTGCCCGCTGTCCCTTGCTGAGTGAGGGTGAGAGAGTTCGAATGCATTTATCAATGGATACCTTGGCAATGGTGGATGACGGCTGCTTATCGCCAGATAACTATGACATGATGAAAGGTGCGGGCTCCAGTAACGGAGGACGGGTGCACAGCATTGACGTCATCTTGGGGTTCAGCAAGGACCAGGACCCTTTGCCTCACTCTGTGGGGGATGTTGGACCTCACAAAATGGATGGTGGTAGTCTGGAGGACCCAGGGAAGCAGGTCTCCTCCGACCCTTTCGGGCACCTACCCAGTATGGAGGATAGCACACAACACAATTCCTTTCATGGTGAGTCCTTTAGGTGGGAAGGCCATACTATGCAGTGAACAAACCTCGACCTCCCTCTTGCACCCGACTCCCCCAGTGTGCCCCTCATATTTCACTGTGCTCCTTCAGTTCTATGCATTATTCAAGATTCAAAGAGTTGTACATCAAAATCCCCCCAAAATTTTGACCACTATTTCAATGAAGAATGTCGGTGTTGTTTTCCCTCGTAATATTCACCCATTTTGCTTCAGAAGTGCATTGACAATTGCAATATAAGCATGTGTTTAGGGAAAATCAGTTTGGCAGACTGCTACTCTCTCTTGAGGATTACGCCTGAATAATCTTGCCCCATGTTGACAGTTTCAGAGGGAAAATAGATGGCGTTGATTTTAAGTGTAAATGTAGAACGTAAGTTTGAAGAGTACATTGTCCTAAATACGACAAATATAATAATCCACTGCAAGGAACAATAAAATGTGTTTCTTTAAGGAATGTTCTAGAACATATGGGTTTCATGCAACTACTTTATGACTTAACTTAAACTGTGATAGAGGTACTTTGTAGGATTAAGACAACTTTCCATGCACATGTTTTTGCTCTTGAGGTGGATTGTATTTTTGGTAAACAGCCATAATCCTGTTTTCCATTCCATCAAAGTTGATCATCGGTTTAAAAAAAACTACGTCAACAAACAGTTTGGGTTTGTTTCAGACTTGGAGAGTTTTGGAGATAGAGATATTCATCCAAGTGGTGGTTCTATACTGTGTTGAGCATTGCCTGTGACATCCACATCCAGTGGACATCCAGTCTGGCAGTGCTCTTCCATAATAGGAGGGCTTGAGTATGGGTCATGTTCCCACTTAGACATTGAGCCAATGATCATCTTCTTGTTTAAATTGACTTACATTCTTTAACTAGCTTTAATACACCATACATGGTTAATTTGTAGTTCATCCATTTCTTGGAAGGCAAAAGCTGATGTTGGCGAAGGCCAATGTGAGATTAGGATGGATCCTGTAACCAATTACAGGTTTAACAGGTAACATCTGTTAGGGCTCCTTTTTTTAATTAGAGATAATGATCAATCAAATGCACTTTGCCACTTTAACAAGCCTACCAATTCAGATGTTAAATGCAAACTTAAAAATTATCAGAATTTTGCATTTGTTTTTTTGAAATGTCAGGTATTTTACACGCAAACTTAACAAAGGGTTTAATTTCTTGGACATTTGAATTTGTTACAAAAAGTGACATTTAAACCAAGCTATTGTGCGCATACTTCAGTCCAGTATGACGGAAAGATATCAACAAGGGTCAAACAAGAAAAAATAAACTATTCACGCTTTAATCTTCTTTCTTATTGGAACATAAGGAATATATTCTTATTGGAATATATTTAAATCTTTGTACATCCCTTTTCTACCTTAGAGTCCGGCCTTTTCTCCAGTGACAAGTGTGATGGGGAGTTGAATGACCTCCAGAAGGGGACGGACAGCGATGGGAAGTCTCCTGAACCTCCAGAAGAGGACCACCCGAAGAAGAAGCACAGGAGAAACCGAACCACTTTCACCACCTATCAGTTACATGAGCTTGAAAGGGCCTTTGAGAAGTCCCACTATCCAGACGTCTACAGCAGAGAGGAGCTGGCAATGAAAGTCAACTTACCTGAAGTCCGAGTACAGGTATACAGCCTCTAATCAAATTAGTATAAATCTATAGTTTGTTGTGCTTGGCATGTCGTCATCCAGCATAGCGTTTTTCTAAATTCTTTATAATGGTAGTAAAGCAAATTGTATTAAATTAAAATGGTTCACCATAACACTTTCGGACCATACGGATTAAAACACATCCAAAGAGAACGTAAGCACTCTTGCTATTAGATTGTCTAATGTTAATAGAAATGTCAGTGCCTTACTTGTTATTGTTACCTCGCATCTCTGCCTATAGGTGTGGTTCCAGAACCGCCGGGCCAAGTGGAGGCGTCAGGAGAAGATGGACACCAGCACCATGAAGCTCCATGACTCCCCCATGTTGTCCTTCAACCGGCCCCCCATGCCCTCCAACGTGGGCCCCATGACCAACACCTTACCCCTGGACCCATGGCTCACCTCGCCCATCTCCAGTGCCACTCCCATGCATTCAATTCCAGGGTTCATGGGTCCTCCGCAAGGTATGCAGTCGGCCTATCCTAGTCACGGCTTCCTCAACACTCCCCCCGGCATGGTCCAGGGCATGCAGTCCATGCCCCCTCCACCATACCAGTGCCCATCTAACTTCAGCGATAAATACCCCATGGAGGACGTGGATCAACGACACTCCAGCATAGCAGCATTGAGAATGAAGGCCAAAGAGCACATTCAATCCATGGACAAAACCTGGCAACATATGTGATCAAATGGAAACATTCTTGTTGAATATTATGCTGCTTCAGTGAATGCATGTTTACATTTGGAGGGCTTCTGTCTTGATGTACAGGACGGCACTGGTTGCAGTTCTTGTATTACCTTTGGGCACAATTCATGTGAAAAGCTTTGACAATCAATTTCAGGGTGCAACTAGGCTCGTTTTGGGCTATTGTAAAAAGAGAAAGTTTTGTGCTCAATGAACTTCCTTTATTTTGTCTTTGTCAAGGGAAAAACATCGTTTCTGGGACTGAACTTTTTTTTTTGTTCACATTTACAAACAGTAGTTACTCAAAACACAATTGACATCTCTGTGAAGAAAAGCTTTCATCTATATTTTTGGAGAGTGATAAAAAAGAGATGATGTCGGTTTGGACAAAGTGGTGGTGTCACTCATCGGTTGTCTCTCATGGTTGAAAATTGACAACTTAGAATGTTCCCTGGCTGTGACCTGGCAGAGGATGATCGAGGAAGTCACAGATCCTAATCCATGCCATTTAATTTGATTAGACAAGCAAACCTCGTAACGCAGATTTAAATCAATTAACCCCACGTTCATGTCTGATATACAGGTTCTTTAAGTAGCAGACTGAGATTAACTACCCCTCCCCTATTGCTTACAAAACGTCTGATCGATTTTCTTTTCCGGCACGATCATTAATGTCTCTGTATTTCTTGTACTTTGTAAAGCACCTTGTAACATTTTAGAAAATCTTAATCCTATTTAAGTTATTGACAAAATGTGAAAGGGAGCTTGCAGAATCTCGTTTGTGGTAATTTGTAAATGAAGTTAGTTAACTGCTAATTGATCACAACTCTTTGCACTGCGAATCAGCAATATACAATTTGAGTGGGTGCATAAGTGGAGGGTAGACTGGGGACAATTGGAACTGTCTTTGCTTTTTACCCTGTATCTTAAAAACTACTTTAGCTGCACACGAATGTTTTGTATGTGTGCAACTTACATTTATCTACAAATTGTTTAAAGCATTTAAAGGTTTCTAAGGACCACATGTTCAAAGCAATTTTTATTTGAAGACAAGTCTGATGTTACATTTGTCAGCTTGCCAAGAGGTAATATTTACAATTGTAATATGGCGTTACAACTGCCCCCAAACCCACCAGCCATCAGAACAGTGGTTACATTTCGATTTTTCTTTCATACCTTAAACACCTTTGTTTAAATAAGTCCTAATTCAAGAAACTTTGCCACTCCTTTTTGTGCTAGCAGAGAGGGGAGTGCCAGGGTGCATGTGCAGACTGAATGTCATGAGTCTATTTCTTTCCTGATTGGTGTAATCTGCAATGTTACAATTGCCCCCACGCTACAATTGCCCCCAGTCTACCCTACAGTCAAGTCAACGCTGGATGGTAGCAAGCCTTATTTGTTTCTCTGCGGGGTCACTACATTGTTCAGCACATCTTATTTGACCCTATTGTCTGTGGATCTTTTCAACAAAGAAACTGTCGGTTGAGGACCAATAGGCCGGCGTGCACACTCAAAATCGGGCAAAAACAAGACGACAGGATTTATGAACGAGCTTTTGCGATGAACACATTAAGTGCTTTTTTGAAAAATAAAAAGTGAAATTGACTTGAAATAATTCTAAGACAGAAACATCATTTCAATGGTAATGGAATTGTCTACAGTCTAAAAATGGCATAGCAGCCAAGTGTGCGTTTTTTGTAGAGTTTTACCTTGGGTGTATGTGTGTGTGTTTGTGTGTGTTTTCAACATGATAACCATTGGTTAGAGGGGAATAGAAGCCAAAGACCCTAAAAAAGGAACATATGATTATTTTTATCGACAAAAAAATATACATTTATGAATGACTGTTAAAACTGTGTATGTTTAGCCATTTGTTATGCAGTCTCTATTTGATTGTCCATTCATTTCTACATGTGTATAGTTTTTGAGTTCTATGTTTGATGTTCAAATTATAATAAAGAAGCAGTTAGAAACACAGCCATATTCAGTCCTACTATGTCTGCCCCCAACCCCCCCCCACCCCACCTCCAATCCCCCACCCTAAAATGCATTGCTGACCCAACACCATGACTTGATGCTCTTAATGAGTGCCGGTGACGTACAATAGACCAATGTAAGCTCTGACAGAGCAGAGCTGGGGGAGACCTGTTGTTTCAGCACTCCTCGTTCCACCAGGGCTGTGGAGCCCTGCCAGGCCGTTAGGCAGATGAGGCTCCACTCCATCAGGCCTCACCAGGGGTGTCAGGAGGCCCTGGCTGCCAAGCTGGCCTGACGGTCTAATCGCTCTCCTTGGTCCTGCCATAGCCTGTGTGGCCTGGCTGGTTCCACATAGTTTAAACTATAAGAGATAAATGTGCAATGTGTTAGTGTGCCTATTCGTGTTTATTTGTGTGTGCATGTTTGCGTGTTTGTTCTAAAGTTTAGGCCAGATGGGGCACTATCGGGACTGTTTTAAGGCTCCCATCTGGACACACCTCCTGCTAAGGCAAAGTATTGATAATATTGAACAGGGAGCGAATTCAGGCGTGCCACCTGTTTTTAATGCTATCTTAAGATTGCAGATACAGCTTGCTGTTGCTGTTGAGAATGATGAGGACCGACACTCTGGCACACACTGACACACACATACACACATACACACAGTTTAGCTGGTCGAAAGGTTAGGCATAGGTCCTAAAGAATAAAAAGATTAGGGCCTGGCTGCTGGACACCATATCCTGGTCGTTTTTTTTTTAACCGGTCATGCATGGTGTGTAACTAATAAAAAAGGACCTTAAGCAAGGGGGGTTGAAGGAACACAATCTGGATATTTACCCCCTGTCAATTAGTTTTCCATATTATTTGTTTGCTTGACATTAAGTTCATATAATTTATTTCGACTTCAGACATTTAAAAAAAAAATATTTTGTGGATTTTACTTTACTTTAGAATACAGTTTTTGTTCTATAAAAAATGTATTGCCCACCCTAAACAGAATTCTTACCACAGCTGTTTGAGTAAGTGGGCACAAATGGACAGTTGTACGGCATCTACAATGTGGAAAAGAAACACCCTGAACTGGTAATTAATTACACACATTATCTGCTATTTCGCTCTGCAGAGCGTGCCCCTTCGATGGGGCCCAAGCAGCGGTTAACAGGCACACTAGGAGGACGTGTTCCATGGTGGAAATAATAAGGGAAAGGAGCGGAATTAATTGGGTTTGATTAAGAAAGCTTTTCAAAGGGACACCGGTTTTTCCCCTCTTGACATAATTGGGAATCAGTCAGGGGGTGGGGGCGATTTGATGGCTGGCGCCAGCTACATGTCTTCTCCCCAAATGTTCACTTGGTGAAAAAGGATGTGTCAGTCAGGAGTATACCCTATTGACCCTTCATTGAAACACTTGAAGATGAATGGATGGATGCACACTGACAAACTCACATGCACAATCATGCACCATTGAATATTAACACATTACAGATGCACTCACAAACACCCACTCTAGGACACAAACATACAGTAGTCTACTATTAGTGAAAGAATTTGCTAGTGTCAAGAAACAGGCTCATTTAGATCACCACAATCTAAATTTAAATCAAAGGAAAAATACATTTCATTTGTGAACTTGGTACATAGACAAAGTTACATTTGAACTTTAGAAAGTTGGACGGTAACATCCCAAACATTTCACATTTTAAACTCACAGCTTATTTTCAAATACTCTCAAATTAATCACAGTAGACCTATAATGCACAGAGAACAGTGTTTCTGTGAGATCCCTTATAATTCAACACTGTCATGCAGTCCGCCAACATCCATGGGAATGAGATTAGCTGGCTGGTTTTCCTTTTGAACCTAATGCGAGCTTATCATCAGCCATTTTTACACTGCCATTCAAGAAGCTTTTCAGGTATAACAAAGAAACTAGGGCATCGGAATTGAATGCCAGCATAATATGTTTGATAAAATGGTCAGGCTCAAAGTTTCCTACATAACAAGTATACCTAGAAATGCGATATATATATATTTTTATGTAAAACTTATCACAAGCTCAATAAACAATACTTCATGTGAGTGGCACATTTAACTTTTTGTACCTCTTTTCACACACACACACACACACACACACACACACACGAACACTCGCACGTACACTTACAACTTGCTCTCTTATTTGTGAGTTAGTTGAGTGAATATTTGGCACCACCTACTGTCTCATTTTGCAATTGCAATGTTATGACCGCCATGTTTCGTGGTCTATTGTGATTGGTTTAAACGGACAAAGATTCTATCCAATGAGAGGTAGACATCTGTTATTTTCAGCAACTCCAAAACTCTTTCTCTTCCTCATAGCTGTCTAACTAAGTGCAGTTATCAAGCCCCTACTAAAAATGGGGAGAATGCAAGTCCTAGGTGTATTTACGATCATGCTGACAGTGCATTTTGCACATGCAACTGTTTACTTTCAAGAGCAATTTATTGACGGAGGTGAGTTTGTTTAGCCTCTTTTCTGAGGACATGCCTGAATTTAATTGAGTCAGATCACAGCTCAACGTTACACACTCCTTCAAAATGGTTGTCTGATTATGAATTAGAAGTTACGTAAACTGTTATATTATCTATCGCTATTGTTAACCCGAAGAGAGAGATTCATGTTTTAATTTATATTTAAGCTAATGCTAGCAGATACACTTACAAGGCTTGCAAGAAAGCTTGCTGAGTTAGCGTAACTCTGGATAGCTTGCTAATAGCTATACTTGATAGCGAGCTGCTAACCAATTATAAAATGGGTACACTTATGAGTTGATTAGGATTCCAGTTTTAAACAGTTAAGATTCCACTCCTTGCTGTAGTGTAGACTCAGACTGGGACTAGCAAGCTATTATTTTATTCCGAATAGGTCAAAATGGCCATAGAGCCTCCAACAACAAAACTGAACACGTCCGATGGGTCGATGAGGATACAGTACATGAAGAAGGAACTTCAGGTTGAACGTTTTGTAGGTTTGCCCCATAATTCAACAGATATTTGTTATCTCCTGCAGATGAATGGAAGACTCGTTGGCTGGAGTCCAAACACAAGAGTGACTATGGACAGTGGAAACTCACAGCTGGAAACTTCTATGGCGATGCACAACAAGATAAAGGTGAGCATTTACATGCAGGACAGCTGCACCACAACGATTTACCTCCAGAGCCTAAGACTCAATGTTGTAATTTGGTGTTCCGATAGATCCCAATGTTTTCCTATTGTGTTACTTTTCATAATATCAATAGGTCTTCAGACGAGCCAGGACGCCCGTTTTTATGCCGTCTCTGCCCGCTTCGAGCCCTTCAGTAATGAGGGAAAGACTCTGGTTGTCCAGTTCACCGTGAAACACGAGCAGAAGATTGACTGTGGTGGTGGTTATGTAAAGATCTTCCCCTCAGACCTAGACCAGTCTGCCATGCATGGAGACTCGCAATACTACATCATGTTTGGTAGGTACCTCGTATGAAATAAAATCCTTGCAAAAATGTTAAATTCTATGCAGAGGGTGTTTCTACCTGTTATTTTTTGTCTTGTTAAATGTTGAGAGGACGTGAGTGCGTGTTTGTGAAAAGGCTCACTGGAGTAGTGCGCACACATGCAGAGAGCAGGTGTATGGAGTGTGCTGAGGAAATGGACCATCTTGCTGACAGTGTCCATTACATGTCTTTCACAGGGCCTGATATTTGTGGCTACAGCACCAAAAAGGTCCACGTCATATTTAACTACAAGGGCCAGAATCACCTCATCAAGAAAGATATTAAATGCAAGGTAAGATGATATTCTAATATTTTTGTGGCCACTTAAAAATCGAACAGCCATGTGCCTTGTCACAGATGACATTCAATTCACACATACCATCATTTTGTCTCTGAGAATGTTGTTTAGACAGTGTATGTCTCCCCTTCTAAGGATGACGAGCTGACCCACCTGTACACACTCATCCTGAACTCGGACCAAACCTACGAGGTGAAGATCGACAACGAGAAGGTGGAATCGGGCTCCTTGGAGGAGGACTGGGACTTTCTCCCAGCCAAGAAGATCAAGGACCCGGAGGCCAAGAAGCCACAGGACTGGGACGACCGGGCCAAGATCGACGATGCGGACGACACCAAACCTGAGGTGTGTTTTTTTTTTTTTTTTTTTTGTGCTTATGCAGAACAGCGACACATCGCTTTATACTTTGATGCTGTGTAACCCTGTGGCTTGGTTTCACAACTGAACGGCCGTCTTTGTTTTAATCAACTGTATAATGTTTTATCTGGGTGGTTCTGTTTCCGCAGGACTGGGAGAAGCCTGAGAACATTCCTGACCCTGACGCCAAGAAGCCTGAGGACTGGGATGAGGATATGGATGGAGAGTGGGAGCCACCTATGATCCCTAACCTAGAATACAAGGTAGGTCAGACACTGCAGAGGAGAACTGTTTATACTGTAACTGGGATGCTGACAAGCTTTTGTCAAGTTTTTTTTTTATGTGTTTGCTTATAGTTTGTCAAAGTTTTTACTTTCGGACATGGAGAAGTGACGCGAGATTTTTAATTGTTGTTGTTATTGTTACTGTTATTATTAATAAGCAATTAAAAGCTTAAGTGAATCCAACCAACTGACCCTGTTTTGTCCTAATTACGAGATTGAGTTTGCATGTTGTTAACCATCTCCTATTTAATCTTGCAGGGAGAATGGAAACCTAAGCAAATTGACAATCCTAACTACAAAGGAGTCTGGGTTCACCCTGAAATTGACAACCCAGAGTACAGCCCTGATGCTAACATATACAAGTTCGACAACGTTGGCATTTTGGGGCTTGACTTGTGGCAGGTGAGGATCTAATACCACCAGAGTGCAATTGCCGAGATGAGTGACTTGACTTACCAGAGCTAGACTAATGTCTTTATTCCATTTTCTCAGGTGAAATCCGGTACCATCTTTGACAACATTCTGATCACAGATGATGTTAAGGCAGCGGAGGACTTTGGTGCTGCTACGTGGGGGATTACTAAGGTGTGTAGATAATATGAAGTAATGTGTTTTATTTTTAATGCATCTTCTCTGTAGTTGTAACACATGGATTATTAGGTCCCCATCATCGATTTACAACACTGCGTTGTCAGCTTTTCCATCTTGTGTTCCTATTTTCTCTTACCACAGGAGCCAGAGAAGAAAATGAAACAGGAACAAGACGACAAGAAGCGAAAAGAGGAGGACGATAAAAACAAAGAACAGGAGACAGAAGCTGTACAGGGTGAGGAGGAGGAGGAGGAGGAGGAGGAGGAGGATGATGGGGACGAAGAGGAAGACGAGGATGACGAGGAAGTTGAGGAGGATGATGCTGCCGAGGAAGGCCTTTCAGAAGAAGATGGCAAGCCTAAAGATGAGCTATAAGCAGATTAAGTCAGTTGGTCTGTCCAAACAGATACTCTGTCCTAAATGTTCCAGGGATCCTCATGGCTGCTATGCATCCGTTCCCTAAGAAGAAGTAACCTGCTTTGGATGTCATGCATGGAAGAGGGAGAAAGTGTGTTTGGACTAATAATTCATTCAAATCGGTTTAGAGATTATGCTGTTTCTTTTCGTCCTTGCTCAGAGAACAGAAGTCCAACTAGTTTGAAATGTTATGATTGGTGGTTACTACCTGAAAGGCAATTTCTGACAGTTGTTGCTGGTCATCCCTATATACTGGTAGTTTTTGAAAATTAATTTTACTTTCAAGTTTAAAGCCTGCAGTTTTTATTTTATATTATATTTTCCAGAACAAGTCATTTGCCCTCTCATAGTTTGACATTTAGACCATTCACTTTAGATTAAATCAAAGTTGAAGTTGTAGTGATTTGCTGTCCATACTAGCATTTTGATGTACTGTAAGTTGTTTGAAAACATTTCTTCTGCACTGATTTTTGTGGTCAAACTTGTCTTTTATCTTGATTTTTCTATTTCTAAAATTGTGTTTAAGACGTATTTACATATTGAAACAATGCTGGTTTTGGTTTATTGTAATGCATTATGCATACCCCCACTAACCCTTCTACAGCTCTCAAACTTTTGAATGTTTTTTTACATTGAATTATCATATGAAATACTTCAGCAACTTAGTGTCTTTTTGGTAGTGAAAATATGGGGATATATTGTAGTATACTGCTGTATATTGCATTCAACATTGACAATGTACTGGATCAACACACCTACTGCTCATAGCGGTAGGCCCTTATGTGGCATCCATGGAAGGTGTGCTACTCTTACAGTTATTGGACAGAATGTTTTTGTTGATACCAAAGTTTTTATTAAAAATATATATAAAAAAATATTGGGTTGTTATTCTGTGAGTCTGGTCTAACGGGTTGGCCGCATGATGGCGACAACTGATTATTGAAGTCTAAAATCAGAACCTCTGCTATTTTGGAAAAATAAAAAAAATTATATTTGGCAACAATTCTACTCGGACCTTTTTGTATGCTTCAAAGTCACTGGGTGGGAGATCGGCTTTGTTGCCTGACTTGCCCCATGTTAACTATACGTCAAATTAACTTGACATGTTGACATCTGTCAGTTGAATGTATGCGCGTGGCCGCTCTATCGTCGCGCACTCCCGTTTCAGCAGCAGGAAATATGGCGGCGCTCATGACTCTCGCTCAGGTAACTTTGAATACTGTTTGAAGCAAATACTTCATCTTCAAATGTACTTCACTCTGAAAACTGATGAAATTGCAATTCGGTTTATGTCCTTATATATTATGCGTAGTTTGCCGGAAAACAGTTAACATAGTTGAAACGTGCCCTTTTGTTTTGGAGTTGGTCAGCTCTGCTTGTGTTCAGAGATGAACTGTAGTGTTTACACGTAAACGTAGCTGAGAGATAGTGAAGTTAGAAAGAATAAGGGGACTTTTATTTGACATAGTTCTTGTTATAGGAATAATAAATTGAATAGAGAATGTAGTAGTAGGCTGTCAAATGTTGTGGCAGGTAACGATTGCGATGCTAGGCATATGCTTGAGTGTGGATGTGATTGTGCCAATTTTGATGATCAAACACATTTTGATGATAATTTTCTCACTTCCAGCTATCGAGCGGGCACCCATCGTATGACAGCTATTTTAGACAGGTAAAATATGTTTTTTAGTTTTGCCATTCGTTCTTTGTTGAAAACCTAATAAAGCTAAGCAATCAGTCACATGAAAACCCTGTTAACAGGAAAGATCTCTCTCCAAATTATTGCAGGTTGACCCAGGAAACACAGGGAAAGTAGTAGCTTCAGATGCTGCCCAGTTTTTGAAGAAGTCCGGGCTTTCAGACAGTACATTGGGAAAGGTGGGACACACACAGACACACCTTTCAAACAAACAAGTCTTTGGACAGCACTATGTCATAACTCTGTCCTTTTTGTTTAGATCTGGGATTTGGCTGACCCAGAACATAAAGGATACTTGGACAAGCGGGTAAAGTTAGCTTAATATCTATTATATTATGTATTTAGTTTTTCAGTAGATGCCAGCTGCAATGTTTAGTTATGTTTTTGCTCATTTCCTCCTTTTAAGGGTTTCTTCATTGCTCTGAGATTAGTGGCTTCGGCACAGGGTGGAAATGACATCAGCCTTAATAACCTCAACCAGACACTCCCTCCACCCAAGTTTGTGAGTATAAAAAACATTCTTTACACTTGTCCAACATGTTTTTAAAAATTATTTTCAGTCCTTATCTATGATTTATGTCTGGTTAATACACAAGGGGTTCTATTACTTTACCTTGGTCTTGAAATTATG
Organism: Galaxias brevipinnis; assembly: GCA_036023535.2. Taxonomy (NCBI): domain Eukaryota; kingdom Metazoa; phylum Chordata; class Actinopteri; order Galaxiiformes; family Galaxiidae; genus Galaxias; species Galaxias brevipinnis. The sequence goes on along the minus strand of JAVQIZ010177283.1, from coordinate 1,660 downwards.
TTTGTCTAACTGTTATTTTCAAATTTGTTTTGGAGAACGATACAAACAGCCCTTTACTGAGGACATCTTCGCCTTCTATCGAGTCTCAATGGGCTATAAGGGTACGCATTAATGACATAAATTTAAAGCTTTGCCGGGTTTTTCAAATCATGCTTTTTTTTCTGAAACAGAAATTTGTAATTTCTATAATATTTCTTTCCAGTCGGATGAAAAAGGGAAGTTTGATGGCATTTTTGAGAGTCTCTCGCCAGTGAATGGTCTTCTCTCTGGGGACAAGGTCAAGCCTGTCCTGATAAACTCCAACCTTCCTTTGGATGTTTTAGGAAGGGTAAGCTCATTGTGTCAGGTTTTTGATAATGCTTACATGTATTCACTTCAAATTAAGTATCACCGTTTGACCCTGTGTCAAGAAGCTGTGTGTTCTGCGTAGATTTGGGACCTTAGCGATGTAGACAAAGATGGACTTTTGGACAGAGAAGAGTTTTCTGTGGTAAGCCTGCAATTATGTATATCAATGTTACAGTAGTATCTTTATTGTTTTGTACATATGATATAATATAATTTAATATAATATAATATTTGTTCTCAACCCAGGCCATGCACCTGGTGTACCGCGCAATGGAGAATGAGGTTGTCCCGTCCATCTTGCCCTCCAACCTCATCCCTCCATCCAAGAGGAAGAAGTCAGCGATGGCACTGCCGGGCGCTGTTTCCGTCCTGCCGGCTCTTCCTGGCCTCATGGGCAGCACTCCTACTCTGAAAGAGACCCTGCATCACTCCAGCCCCTCTCTGGCCTCCTCCATCAGCACTACCAGCAGCCTCTCCCCCAAACACTCCTTCAAAGCCAGCTCACAAGTACGACCACCTCAACTGTTACTAAAGTCAGCCATTTCTTAAAATCAGTGTCAGATTTCAGCCCATTGCCACAGAATGCGCCTGGCATGTTGGCAGTGATCACTGCTATATTGAAGGGAGCTACTGAACTACACGTTTTAACAAATGGGCCTTGAAAAAGGCCTTATGCAATTTCTTACTGTATGAAAGGGTGCCACCTTTGTGGAGAGTCATTTTGTTAAGTGTCACGAAGGCACAGCTTTCCATTTAAACAAGCAGGCACTTAATGGGCCTCGCCCTGTTTTGTTTATAAAAGCATTGACCTGACTTGTTTGGTAACATTGTCAGCATAGGTCTGGACTGAACTCTGTTTTTAAATAGACTGGGAAGGGATTTGTTTTGTAAGAAAGACAGGTTTTTCATAGGGAGGAAATCCTACAAGACAATTGCGTAGCCACTTCATCAATTAACAACAGTGTGAGATTGTGTAACACACCACAGATGGTCTGTGTAACTGACACTACACCACATTTCTAAATTATGAATTGGATTGAATAATGTAAAAGCCCTAACCTCCATTTGGCACCGGTCTCACTGTTAGGCTTGTACTGTATGTGGGTCAAGAGAAGATTTATTAGCTTTGAAATCATTCTTATATCATTTAAAGAAAACATGTGTATACATTTCTCCCCTATTGTTATGGGGATGTACCACTAAATCTCCATGGTCATTTGTGTGTGTGTGTGTGTGTGTGTGTGTGTGTGTGTGTGTGTGTGTGTGTGTGTGTGTGTGTGTGTGTGTGTGTGTGTGTGTGTGTGTGTGTGTG
>JAVQIZ010177252.1:0-13447 GCA_036023535.2 Galaxias brevipinnis | reverse complement strand
ATAATAATATCATTATTATTATTATTATTATTATTATTATTATTATTAATAATAATAATAATAATAATAATAATAATAATAATAATAATATGACTTTCAGGTAACAATATGTGTTGCATCTGACGATGCATCACATAATGATTGCATTTGTGTAGCTACATATAGGCCAACTATCAATATATAGGCCTAATCAGGAACAGAATGAACAATTAAATTGCGTTGCTTAATAAAGGTGTGTCAAAAATAACAGGTCTGCATGAGGGCAGAAAACATTTGCATTTAATTCTACTGGAACAAATACAATTTCAAGTCAAATCAGGAACAACCTTTTTTCATTGGTTGTCGGTTTACCATTTTCGACATATTTTTGGTGCGAAGCTAATGTAAGTCAATGAAACTCAACTACTGGCAATCACAGAACAGATCGGTAGTTAATTTAACAATCAGTAGACTGCAACCAAACAACTGAATGGAAGTAAAACTATTAACAGAGCAGTAGTAACCACGATACATGAAGGCATGTCCACACTAGTGTAAACTAGAACTATTACCTGTGCGAGGCAATAACAGTCTACTCTGAGGCCAAAAGAACCGTGGACTCGCAAGTAACAATCAAACTTACCCTTTTAAAACGTGCTCCAGGGGTCGATTGCTTATTATCTGAAGTTTATATTGTCATTTACTCTCAATCAGGCACAGAGTATCGTGTGCTTCTTCGGACATGATTGGCCAACCCGGAAAAATATTGTAAGATGCGCACAAGTTCTCAGTAGACACAGCGAGAGGCAGGTCACATAATATCTATAAAAGGAATTGATTTAGTGAGTAGGAAGTGACACTTGTTGACGGCAGTGTCAATCTGTATCCAAATCACCCTGGTATCGCGAGGTTAATGCGTGTAGCGGTCTCTGTCTAAAGGTACTGTGGACTTGATACATCCAGCTAATCTAACAATCGATTGCCGTCGTAGGCAACAAGGGTGCGGTGTGCTCAGAAAGGGCAGCGAATGACCTCACAAAGTTTGTTTATGAAAACTGTATACACCTCAAGTTTGTTATCAGTCGTGTGTCTTATTCTGGATATTTTGTCATTAATTCTTTTGACGGCAAATGTGGATTCATATCTAAAAAATAAAAAATCTGTCACACTTTTCCGTATTTTCTGAAAGGCTGTTCGAGAAATATTCACAAGGATACGGATACACCAAATTATACATAGTTATGATTCACATAAATGTTCTGTTGACTGCAAAACCACCACCACCACCACCATAACTAAAAAGCCTGAGGCTTTGGAAGTAAGATAATTCCTTCAGCTTCAATTGAAGGAGTGGGATTAATACGATTCAGTCATATCTCCGTTTTCATACAAAAACTGTAGATCAGGTTTCGATGAAAATAATACATGCTCAGCTTGCCATAAAACAGTAGAAATTACATCTGTGTGAATACCGAAGGTGACAATTTCATTTGTATTAACATAGTGACATATGAATAATGTCGACTGTCTAACACCCTGACTTTGAAAACGAGAACCTATTTTGCTCTTCTGACTATGTACAATATACTGTACATGCTTCTTTGCTAAAGATCAACTAACAATGTCAATACTATTTATGTATTATTTGAACAGTTCATCCAACTTAAATAAAGGAGTGGAGAGGCATATGACAAGGTACCCCTCACACAATGTTTATTACACTCATTATGTTGGTTATGATACAATACTGTATAATGACAATGGGTAATGGTGAGGAGGATATTCTGACATATGTTTGGTGCCCCTGTGGCCATGCATGACGTCAATGGGAAATTGTCACAAGAGAGTTGTGTACATAGGCCTATATGTTTTTGTCATACTCACATTTGTTTGAAGGGAACAATGCATTTGTACATTTCAGTCTGATATTTTTGGCTGGGGTTGAGATACTACAAATTCTATCACAAACGATCACACACTGGAGGCATTGGAAGGAGCACTACTGGAACACATGGCGTGTTTGCTTTAGCCACTTTAACCTTACGCTATGTCAATGTTCAACAGCTTCACCAATCACTTAGGCGTCTCTTATCATGAAATGACTTCAACATCTCCTGAATCAGGTTACCTATCACCAAGCAAGCTAAGTAAACTAGAAGCATTCTTATACGCAATGAAAGAGGGGATAATGGACTACATTTAACGACATTACCCTAGTGGAAACCCCTCAACAATCTGTAACTAGAAAACAGATTACAGTTACAGAAACAGTTAATACAGATACATTAGAAAAATTGTGGATTACTTAAGATTTCTCCCAGGTGGGATTTACGGAGGGAGAGTGTATGAGTTAAGCTAAACATGAGTTAAGTAGACATTGCAGGACAAAAACAGAAACTGCATAACGATTTGAATCCAGAACTTGCACACGGGTTGATGTTGGCACTCATGGTCAAGTCACCTGTGGAACAGATGAGAATGCAGGCTAGAAACACTAACCATTCTTTAAACCCACTTTGATGTTGTCTACCATTAGAGGATGAGCAAAACCTGGCTCCATAAATCTGTGCAATGACAGCGACTTGTGAAATATTCTGGAAAGACTCCTTTTAGAGATAATTCATGAATATGTTAATCTAGAGCCCTGCCTTATTATGTAATCTACAGTCACAGTAAAGGAAAATGGGACAAGATTAGCAAATGTGAAGTGTGGATTAAATACACCAAGAAACATTTCAACACTTGATATCCTTAATATTTAAGCATTGGCTGTGAATTGAATGCATTGTATTCTCTTTATGTCAACCACCCATCAAAGACGTCATTATTTGGAGGCCCGCACAGTTAAAGTGACTCTAGGTTTAGGCGGTTTGGTTTGAGGGATACAGCGCTTTGAGTTGGATTCCTACAGAAAGGACTCGATGTTTTCCACATGTCAAGCCGTGCTTACACTCCTCAACATGTTTGTTCATGTGGCTTTAAATCGATTTCATGTTCGTTGAGTTTCAAGAATAAAGCAATCCAATGTAGTTCAATGCAATTAGATTAAATTTCTGTCATGAATATGATTAATTAGGTTAGCGATAAGTATTTTTGACAGGTAATACTCTAAGTAACATAATACGTTTTAAAAGTCTTTTTCCTTTCACCACCTAACCATCTGATTGTAGAGGTCATGAAATAAGAATCTCTCCATTTAGACAATCCTTCAAAGGCCCATGATATCCATGATGTCTAAGAGTTCATGAGATGATGAAATGTAACATAATAAAAGGGAACATCCCTTCAACAAAAAAGCTACCCGAGATAGTTCCAGGATGTCGTATATATGTACACACTAACATAAATAAACACCTGTACGTTTGCATATTTATATACAAAGATACGCTTAGATGGAAATACGAATACTTTTTGTTACTATACACATAAATACAATTACAACACACATCAAGAATGGAATTCTAAGTGCTTGGTTTTGAGGATAACAACTGCAAACCCAGTGGGGCTGCTACGGTAACACTGGTAGGCAGGAGAACAGTTCTTGTGGGGTTGAAGCAGCAGCTACGTATGTGCATTTCCTCATTCGGCTGGTCCCAGAGCAGTTCTTGTGGGGTTTAAGCAGCAGCTATGTATGTGCATTTCCTAATCCGGCTGGTCCCAGAGCAGCCATGTATGTGCATGTCCTCAGTCTGCAGGTGCTAGAGGAGCTGGGAGGAATACGGAGGCAGCCTCTTCACACCCGTCGCTCCGGCTGTCAGTCAGCCAGAATGTGCACAAAGGACATGGGGAAGGCCCCCTTCCTCTCGGGCTGCCCTTCAATGTGCCCGATCTGAAACAGAGACAGAGGACTTGTAGCTCCTGGACGGACATGGATGAGAGGCAGACAGAGGGTGTCTGGAGCGGACTCACTCACCCACCACTCCTGGTCCTCCTCGCCCGTCACAATGATCACCTCGCCCTCGGCAAATGTCAGCTCATCCTCGTTGTCCGCCTGGCAGTCGTAGATGGTCTTCACCCGTTTGGACTTAGTCTTTCCCTACAGAACACACAGTACACCACACACTTACAGAGGAACAGGCCCTGTCAAAACAGCAGCATAATCCAAACCTGGATATACCCTTGTTTGACTTCAGCATTTTCTGGACATTTATAATAAGCTTTTAAAGTTTCAGAAAAGTCTTGATGATCACAAGGAAACCCCAGTGTATATAGCCTGATCGGTGGGAGCAGATATGGCAAGTGAATTTGTATTTTTTACATTTTCGGTTCAGTATTAATGGTGTTTGTAAAGGAGGTAGATGGTGATACAGTGTTAATGGTGTTAGTTAAGGAGGTAAATGGTGATACTCACAGCGTTAATGGTACGAGGCAGCGGAACAGGCGTCTCCAGGGCCTCAGATAAGCTGCCGTTGGTGTCCTGGCTGGGCTGTCTGGGAGACAGCTCCCCCTGCTGGTGGGAGGACTGGGGGGGCCTCCCACTTCCAGAGGGCCGGGGGGGTAGCTCCCCCAGCTGGGGCTTGGGAGGGAGGTCTTTGAGCTGCGGTTTGGGAGGGAGGTCCGACAGCTGGGGTTTAGGGGGTAAATCAGTCAGCTGGGGTTTGGGGGGTAAGTCAGACAGCTGGGGTTTGGGGGGTAAGTCCCCTGGGCTCTGGGCTGGCTGGGGGGACTTCAGGGAAGACTCAGAGATGGAGCCCGTCTTCTGATGAGCCTCTGGGGGCGGACTGGGCTTATCCACAGACGGCAGGTGGATCGTGTCAATCTTACGCAGTGCCACTAACAACAAAGAGAGGGAGGGAAAAAAGTCATGCATAACCTACCACCTTACATCCCACAGCTAGGATCTACCACCTTACATCCCACAGCTAGGATCTACCACCTTACATCCCACAGCTAGGATCTACCACCTTACATCCCACAGCTAGGACGACAGCAGTATCAGGACGAGATCAGTTTGGCCTTACAGTATCAGTACAACTAAACCAACCAAATAGTTGAATGAGAAGTAGTAGAGGTTGTACCTTTCTGAGGTAGTTTGGGCAGTACCCTTGGCCCCAGCGTTGACTTTGTGTTACTGCTGGTAGTGCTGAAAAAGAAACACATTTGAAAATGACCTTGTGTTAATGCAGGTTGTGCTGAAAAAAGGATACGTTTGAAAATTACTTTGTTTTACGGCTGGTAGTGCTGCAAAAAATATATGTTTGAATATGTGTGCAATTTTCGCAAATGAGGTGACTGAATCGCGGTCTGAATGTACAGAGGTTAAGTGTGTGTTAAGGCTCAATTCACCAAGTTGTTCATGTATCAGATGCCTTCCAGTAGTTCTAAGTGTGTGCTGTCCCTGCAGAGTACAGCACTGACACCTTCAGTGCTGACTTTACTATACATTCAATATAAACAGTCATTTTAAAGTTTGTGTGTGTGTGTGTGTGTACCTCTGTTGCTGTTGAATCCCTTCAAACTTGGTTGACATTCTATTTCCTGTCGGAGGAGTAGACTCACTTCCTGTGAACAACAACAACAACATTTCTGCCCTTCTGTCTTTCCTCTTCTGACTTAATTCCACATGAATGAATTCAGTTCAGATCTAGGAGTCAGAGTAGGTAGAGTCAGAGTAACAGAGAACCAGGAGAGGAGATCTAGGAGTCAGAGGAGGTAGAGTCAGAGTAACAGAGAACCAGGAGAAGAGATCTAGGAGTCAGAGGAGGCAGAGCAGAGTAACAGAGAACCAGGAGAGGTCTAGGAGTCAGAGGAGGCAGAGCAGAGTAACAGAGAACCAGGAGAGGTCTAGGAGTTCTGTTCTAGCCTTTCCATCCATAGTCTGTGTTGAGTCACATCACTTACCCCAAGAGCCGCCGCTGTCTTTGCTCTGCGGGGCCTGCATGACGGGGCTAGGGGGGTCTGACTGGGTGCGCTTATGTCCAGGAGGGGGGGGCGGGGGCCTCTTCTTGAGAGTTCCTCCACCTCCACCAGTGGTGGACTGGGATCCCAGGGGGAGAGAGGTGGGCGGGCCGGCTGAGGCACCTGGAGGAGGAGGAGGGGGGAAGAGGGAGGGAGGAGGAGAGGAGGAGAGGAGGAGAGGAGAGGGGAGTTGACACACTGAACAGAGGGACAGACCCTAAAAGACCGGCAGGTCCCCACATTACACCATGTCTGAACATCCCAAAGAAACACCAAACCCTGGCATTTTGGACATAATTACATCAATACAAAATGTATTATCACGAAACAATTGAAAAAGGAAGTGAAAACCTTATACATTTGCAGAACTGGACCATTATATTTCTGATATAATTTAGTCAGTGCAATCTTCTAACAATTCGTTCACATGAGCCACAATAGTTCAACACAGTTCTAACATGGAACTGAAACCCAGTTAGCCCATCTTTAGTGATCATCAGAGAGAGAGATAGAGAGAGAGACAGAGAAGAGAGAGAGCGAGAGAGAGAGAGAGAGACAGAGAAGAGAGAAAAGAGAGAGAGAGCGAGAGAGAGACACCAGGCTGTCACAGGCAGTCACAGTCCACGGCAGGTTGGAATGGCCACAGCCTACGTGTGGTCGTAAAGGGAACTATTCCACTTGGTAGCTGGAGGTGTGGTTCCCTACTTTAATCTGCCTAAAATACTTGCTTAATAAATCTCCCTTACGTAGTATCAAGGTATGCTTAAATGTACGTTATCACAAAAAGTCCTTTAAAACCTGGTCTCTGGAATTGTGCAGCCTGCAGCCCTAACATTCCTCAAAGCTTATGTAAACGGCGCGGTGCTCCGCCACATCTGCCTTTATCCTCCAGCTACAGGGCACACCCAACTCAGTCATGCATGCAGCCCAAGATGTCGTAACGCTCTCACATTTCACAACCTACGGCTCCTTTGGTTTTACGGTAGTAATGGGCACAGCATCATCCATTGTTGACATAATATTTCAACGGTTGACATATTTCATAATGAGCATAATTCATCTTTTGTTATCCACAATCCTCAGAATCCTTCAGCCTCATATGTAAGTAAGGTTATTCAAAGAAATCTGAAAGTTTGTAATGTAAAATGGTATTTTTAATAGAATTCCATAACTAAAAACTCAGTTAAAGTGTTAGCAGGTGGTGTGGTGGAGGGTTAGAAATTTGTTGAAATAACATTACCTTTACTCTGATAGAGAGAGAGAGGAAATGACATTTACTCTGACAGAGGTTATATTACCTTTACTCTAACATAGAGAGGAGACATTACATTTACTCTGACAGAGGAGACATTACATTTACTCTGACAAAGGAGACATTACCTTTACTCTGACAGAGAGGAGACATTACCTTTACTCTGACACAGAGAGGGGACATTACCTTTACTCTGACAGAGGAGACATTACCTTTACTCTGACAAAGGAGACAGTACCTTTACTCTGAGAAAGGAGACATTATATTTACTCTGACCGAGGAGACATTACCTTTAATCTGACAGAGGAGACATTACCTTTACTCTGTCAGAGGAGACATTACCTTTACTCTGACAGAGGAGACATTCCCTTTACTCTGACAGAGAGAGGAGACATTATATTTACTCTAACAGAGAGAGAGGACATTACCTTTACTCTGACAGAGGAGACATTACCTTTGGCCTGACTCCTGGAGGTCTGAGAGGTGTCAGGGCCCGGGGAGGGAGGTGTGTCAGTGGATGTACTGTAGACGGGGTTTGCAAAGGCCCCATAGGACAGCCTCTGCTTGTCCCGGTGGGGAGTGAAGCCTCCTGGGAGACTGAGTTTCTCCTGGGGGGACACGCTGGATGAGTGACAGAAGCTCTGTGGGCGTAGTGAGCGCTCCTTCTTCACAGGGCTGGGCTGGAGGGGGAACGTCACAATTTAGTATGGCACTGTTCTTCCTCCCTGATCTCAGTAGGTGAAGCTGTGACGGTGCAGAACCACCTTGTCATCCAGGTCATCATCACTCTCGTCAATCTCCTCTAGACGAAGGTTCCATTCATATTCCACGTGGACGTGGGGGTTCAGCTTCCCCGCTGCTGCCTCCACCAACTACACACACACACACACACACACACACACACACACACACACACACACACACACACACACACAGACAGAAACATCAGACCTGGTCACACCTGCTTCTCCTGGTCCAGCACAGTTAGAAATGAGTTAACAGTAGACCTTTAGGTCCAGGGCTCCACTACACAGGACAGGGAGATGATGGATAAACAGGTTTCAACTGGATCCTTCACGTAAACAGGAAATGAATGGCAGGCAACTTCTTCATGACAGACAATACTTAATTCAGTGTTACTATTATGATAGATGATAACTTTAGTTGCTATTATGATTGATGATAACTTTAGTTATGATAGATGATAACTTCAGTTATGACTGATGATATCTTTAGTTACGATAGATGATAACATTAATTATGATTATGATAGATAATAACTTTAGCTATTATTATGATAGATGATAACTTCACCTGCTCCTCACACGCAGAGTTCCTCAGCCTTCTAGCGATGTCCAGCGCCATCTCTCCGTTCTGATTGGCTGGAAAGGTAAAGAGTGGTCAGGTGACATACAGTAGACGGTGTTACACCATGACCTTAGTAGGAGAACTCCTCTGCCTAACACGGGGTCACAGGGGCGTGGTTTAGAGATGGTATGACCCCATGACCTTAGTGGGACGACTCCTCTCTCTAACCCTGAGGTCAGGGGTGCGTAGCTTAGTGTCAAATGTATTCTCAAGTGTATTCTCTGACCCTCTGAATATTTCATCAGAATATAATTATCTTCTATCTTTCTATCTCGTTCAAGTTATTCCTTTAGCTCAAACAGGCTTAATCTGAAATGGATGTGCAATAAATACAACCATGCCTTCTTGTTCCTCTTTCTGGTTTGGACAAAATATAACGAGTTCACATAAAGATGGAAGTTCTGGACGACAGTATAAATTAATTTTTAAACATGTTGTACGCCTTTTAACCCTTTCAACACTGTCTAGACACAGTGTGTCCTAGCTGGCAAATCAAATAGATGCTGCAGCTGCCTTACAATGGAAATGTACACTATAAAAAACCTGAATGTGAATTTGAATGAATGGTTAGCATCAAACAAAAACCTAGTCTGTAGCTGTAGTATTGGGGAGATATTCAAAACGAAAGATGAGTGGAGTGAAGAGGAGGGTGACCCTCGATGGCGAAGACCAGAAGAAAAGAAAAACATTTGATGAATGGGGCTGTAACGTTATATTTTAGAATACACAACATGGACTGAGTTAGGGTGACTAATACTGAGGTCAGAAGTCATCTTTAAGGATACACAACACAGACTGAGGGAGGAATTAAGGTGACTAGTGGTCCATACCAAGGTCGGAGGCAGGCTTGCCTCTCAGCAGCAGTTTGAGACAGTCCTGTTTGTCGTACAGGCAGCAGTAGTGCAACGCTGTGTTTCCCTGCTCCGTCTGCTGGTCCAGGAAACCACTGCAAACACACACACACACACGCACACACACACGCACACACACACATACAGATATAAAACGCAGAGACAGGTTTCTGCTCCTGGTGACAGCTGACCCAGAATGCAGCATGGTGGGCTTTACCTGTTCTGAACCAGGAAGTCCACCAGGTGCAGGGAGGATTGGTCCGCTGTGCGGACACTGTAGTGGAGCGCTGTCTCCCCAACCTGGTCCTGCTGCTATTAACATGACATGAACATATAAGATATTACATATATCATATTACAGTTATTTTCAATTGCTAACAAGCATTGGTCAATACTGAAATTACTTTTTCAAAACTCTTCACATAGTCTGCATTACAAACATGCATCTCAGCTAAACAGTGAATCTCACCTCCAAAACTCTATCTCACCAACAGAACACATACATGTCTCGAAATGAGCTCATTCATCCACAACACTGGCAACAAGTCTCACTCAGGAAGCAAATACTAACGACAAAGAGCATTACATAAAATACATTTTATCTATAAAGTTTGAATGATTTTTTAAAGATAAATCAGTATTTTATTATAGAATAAGATCTTTGCACTATATTGAGTATTCTAAATTATTGTATATTGTACTGTATATTTTTTTGTTGGTGGACTCTGACTGAGGAGTTCATGAATTTTGGTAACCGTGGTCACCAAATGCATTTTGTGTGAAAGCAATGAAAAGTCATTCACAGTTTGCTCCACATAGACTTCTGTTTTGCTGACTGTGTGAAGAGTTTTGACAATGTGACTTCAGTTTTGACCAATGCTTGTTAGCAATTGAAAAAAAAACATATTAACGTCATATCATAATAACATAAAACCATATTTCCAACACATCATATTAACATATTACCCTATTACCAACACATCATATTAACATATCAACACCACTTCATAAGAACATATTACCCTATTACCAACACATCATATTAACATATCAACACCACTTCATATAACGTATTACCCTATTACCAACACATCATATTAACATATCAACACCACTTCATATAACGTATTACCCTATTACCAACACATCATATTAACATATCAACACCACTTCATAGAACGTATTACCAGACACGGCACCTTTCCTCCTTCAGGCAGTGGCTCCAGAAGCTCCACCTCCTGGGAGTAGAGCTGGATGAGTGACAGCAGGTCTCGGGATTGGACCGCCTCCCTCAGCTCCACTAGTGTGCTCCTGGCCCCTGGCCCTCCCTCGCGGGCGAAGCGGTGCTCCATGTACTTTGCGTTAATGTACTCCTTCCGTACTGTCCTGCAACAGGCCGACAGCACACACAAAACACACACAGCAAGAAGATATCAAAGCCCTCTGGCGGTCGTTCTATTTTTGATATCCATTTCAAAACAACATCATGAATGCTGTCCCCAAAAAGCCCTTTGACTGGCAGGTCTTCTGGAAATATACTGCATGTTTGGTCTTTTTTCCCCCACACTGACATTGTCAAACCCAGAACAAAGTATTAACTTTAGCTTTATTAACCCTTACAACAGGCATTATTCGTCTAAATAGAATTCACATATATGACAGTGTCTGTCAGTTGTTACCATGATCAAATAATAAAGCCAAAATGTTGCAAAGTCATGCTAACATTGAGCCACGCAAGCCTTAAGTTATAAACTGTAATGACAGTAAGTACCGTGCAGGTACAGTTTTAACATTGCAGATTTGCACCACAGCATGCATTGTGAGTTTTGCTTCAGTGTTGCTTTGAAGATGCAAATTAGCGCTACATCACAAACATTAGACCCCTGCTCTACTTGGCATATACAAATACAAATAGATCATCTCAAATGTAAACATTTATTAGACTGCATTTCTATTCATATTTTCACTTGAAAAGCATGTAGGTGTGGCTAAAGGACAACCAGCGGAAACACTGTAGCAGGCACTTACATATCACTGGATGGAGTCGGCTTTGGAAACACTGTAGCAGGTACTTACATATCACTCAATGGAGTAGGCTTTGGAAACACTGTAGCAGGTACTTACATATCACTGGATGGAGTAGGCTTTGGTGAAGGTGATGGGAGGCTCCCTTCCATGATCTCATTAAAACTGCTGTTACCAATGTTCTTAGCCAGCTAGTGTAAATACAAAGAAACAGGATCAATGAGTGTAAAAAGGCAGACTATGGACTGATTCTTCTCATGTACTGGTTTGAATCAGTTTGAACACAACCCAGTGCCCAGCCAGGTGTACAAGAGCTGCCCCTCCACTTTCAAAAGAACAGTCACTAACATGGTGCCATGTCAAACTCAGACCCACATCTATTAAGCAAACATAACTATAGGGCATCCCAAAGAGAAACCTAGGTTTAACACACCCACCGTGACCTAAGTCATACATGCCAGAAAGTGTCCCGAGGCGTGTGTACCCACCAGGAGCTCCGACGTGCCCAGCTTGTCCAGCTCCAAGGACTGGATGCGGGAGATGTGGACACCCATCTCTCTGTGGATCCCAGAGCATTCGATGCAGGTCAGGACGCCCAGGTTGGTGGACAGCCACTTAGGATCTGGAAACACAGGTGAAGGTCAGTCAGGTCACACAGGGTTAAAGCCTGGTCTGGAGGAGTGGGCCACTGAGGTCACAGGTCACACAGGGTTAAAGCCTGGTCTGGTGGAGGAGAGGGCCACTGAGGTCACAGGTCACACAGGGTTAAAGCCTGGTCTGGTAGACGAGAGGGCCACTGAGGTCACAGGTCACACAGGGTTAAAGCCTGGTTAGGTGCAGGAGAGGACAGCAGAGCTTCCGTTATATTTCCAATTGGTTCATCCACAGACTCTTTGCTCCAGTGGCATGTCTGACTATAATAAATTAGCTAGGCCAACTACCACTGATAGGTATTAGCCAACAATGATTCTGCTGGTAGAGGTTAAATATTACAGTTGTGTTTCCTAGAACCTGTTAAATCTGTTGTATGTGATTTGGTATGTCAACAGTACACACTAACATAACACCTGCACACACATCCAGCCTTCTAACCCAGCTACATACACTCTAGGGATGGGCATTTTAGGCCATATCACTATTCGAACGTTCTATCAAGAATATTTCGGGTAATCCATCCATTAGCTATACCGCTTATCCTATGCAGGGTCGCGGGGGGGGCTGGGGCCTATCCCAGCCGACACAGGGCGAGAGGCCAGTCTATCACAGGTCGCCAGTCTATCACAGGGCCGACACATAGGGACTCCATGAACCAATCATATCATAATAGTCCAGTGGCTTGCCGGCTAACGGTTACCCTTGTAACCATAGCGCACTAATATTTACCCTCGTAACCACGGCAACCTGGGCAATTTCCGTCAAGTAAGTATCATAAGAGGTCGCATTCAAACGGTTCTACGAGGAAAAGTATAAATTCCACAGCTTAGACGCTGACGCAGTCACATAATAAAAGGAGTTGTGAAGTGGAAAACAAATGAGACATCGAAAAGCAATGTGCTTTTTACCTTGGAATATTAAAATACGGGACATTTTCTGGTGGCCCCCGCCCGTGCCTTCCCACAGCTCCCATCACCCAACCCCTTCCATGTAAATGAAAACACATACGGCTATATACATTTGTGACAGGTAGTATATATGTGTATTAGTGCTAGTTATTGTTATATATGCCACTGTAGAATAGGTAGCTAGTAATGCATATATAGATAGATAACATGGATCACTGTCGGTGTGGGTTGATTATTCGCTGATCTGTTGGTAATCCTCCCTTGGCATTACCGGCACTGCCCTCTCCTGGTTTAAATCTTATCTCTCAGACAGACACCACTTCATCTCCGTCAACAACTTCAAATCCCCTACTGCTCCTGTCACTCATGGTGTCCCCCAAGGCTCAGTACTCGGTCCCCTGCTCTTCATCCTTTACATCCTTCCGCTTGGTCAGATCCTCCGCCAACATGGCCTCCACTACCATTGCTACGCCGACGACACACAGCTCTACCTCTCCACCAAGACCATCACT